>JAGSMT010000559.1:0-79983 GCA_029286875.1 Lamproptera curius | reverse complement strand
GGATGAACATGGACGAAAGTTATGTCCTAACGGTCATGCGTCATGCCTATGCCGGTGGTTGTTGGAATTGCTGTGCTCGAAGTTGTTCAAGCATGTATTTACCTGGGACAAGTAGTCCTGTCAGGTAAGTCCAACTTCGATGCCGAGGTCCATCGACGAGTCCAGCTTGGATGGGCAGCGTTCGGGAAGCTCGACATATCCTCTCGTCCAATATCCCCAATCCCTGAAGATTAAGGTTTTTGAACAATGTGTGTTGCCAGTGATAACCTACGGCACTGAGACATAGTCCTTCGATGCCGGCCATATGAGGAATCTCCAAGTCACTCAGCGAGCTATGGAGAGGGCTATGCTCGGTATTTCTCTGCGTGATAAAGTGCGTAACGCAGCCATCCGCAGAAGAATCCATAGTAACCGACATAGCCGCAAAATTAGCAAGCTGAAGTGTGCAATGGCCGCCACTTAGCTCGTAGAACCGATAACCGTTGGGGAAGAAAGGTTCTCGAGTGGCAGCCTCGTACTGGCCATCGCAGTGTCGGACGATCCCCCACCAGATGGAGTGACGACCTGTGCAAATGTGCCATGGGCCTCCCCCATAAGTCGCCAAGAGGTACGATCCTGCGCCACCAGCATCCACCGACCCTTTCGACACTCCGATGGCCAGTACGAGGCTGCCACTAGAGAAACTTTCTTCCCCAACAGTTATCGGTTCTATGAGCTCTGTGGCTGGCTCATGGCCATTTCGATTCAAGATGACTCGAGGCCATAAACGCAGCTAAGAAGGGTAGCTTTTATCGATTAAGAATGAGTCAGGTGTTAATATTTTACTTCCCTTCGGAACTCCTCAGACGGTCGTACCTTCGTTGTTGATGTGATAATTTATTTAAAAATCATTAGTATCACTGCGTCAAAGATATTTCTAGACGTTGGCGGAAAACATGAAAAATTTTAGACTATAAATTAGTTTCATAATTTTTTTTTAATATTTTGTTACGACATTACAAAGTGACCTAATAGACGGAGTCCCAGAGACTAGGTGCGAGTGGCATAGCGATCGCATGACTTAGTCGATCTCGCTTTGCCGCCGGAAACGCGCGGAGAAGGATCAATGAGGGGTTTTAGTTGGTGGAAATCCCACATAGCCCGGTGCTGCTCCCCACGGTATTTCTAAAAGATTTCCCCTCTTAAAAAAATACGAAAAGACCCATTAAAGTGATAAACGTACGTGTAACCTAAATTTATTGGCACTAAAAGAAAAAACTTATCTACGTTGTTTCTTTTTAGTTGGTACAATACCCGTTCTGGCCCCTGCCAGTACTGGTACGTACGTATGAATCTGCTAACCTTAAGAGTAAGAAAAGGATAATACAATCTTTTCTCATTTAATAAAATCATGACCATTTATTTCGCTTCACAATATAACCGTTTATTTTTTAAACCTAACTTGACTTCACGTGATTGTGACAGTCGCGCGTTTTCGATCAGAACTACCCACGCCGCTAGGAGTCATAGGACGTTACGATAACGAACAAATAATTACGATTCTGAATAAGTATTGGTATTGTTCAATGTCGAAATAATTTATGCAATTTAGGTTCTACTACAAAAGTTTACCATCGGTTCCCAAACACAGACCCGTCCAGAGAAGAACCGTCAAGAAACATTGCGGTTATATGTACATTATATTTAAATAATAGCATTTACGAAATTTAAGCTTAAATCATATCGTTGCAATTGGTCGTCATTTCATTCATATAATTATTATTTATTTAAATTTACATTCTTATACTATAACACCAGAAACATTTTTGGTTCTGGTCAGTCTAAATCTGAATAACTCTTCTGTAAAGAATGTGTAAATTTGTATATCACTCTTTGCTAGAGATGCTGGCACAGGCTGTTTTTTTTTCCAGAGCATTTCTTGTTGTAAAGTGGTTTCCTTTTTATCACTCTAAAGAGGTCGTTTCTTTTTTTTAATTTTTTTGTAAGAAGATAAATTACTCATGTGTAAATTAATAAAATTAGATTAATGCGGTTTTTGAATAATGCATGCAACAACCTTAAGAGTAAAAAAGACAATTTTAAAATTTATATTTAAAAAAAAATTAAATATTTTTTTTTAAATATTTCAAATTACAAAATTTAAACAACAATTTTAAAATTATTGATATATCCGTATTCAGCCTTAATCGAATTGTGTTACGTAGTATATGGAAATAAACGACGGTCGTAGTTCTCTTAGTAGTGGCATATGCTTTTCCATAAATTTTACTGTCTTGACTCCGCTTGCAATACTGAATTCCCATTTACTTTTGATTTCCGCTTAACCAATTTTACATCTTATATTTAAAGGTTAGTAAAATTAAAAAATGTTTGTTCATTGACAGAATTAAATTATTTGTACATATATATTATATCATCAGCCTTTGATAGTCCACTGCTGGACATAGGCCTCCCCCCTAAGACACCCCTATCCATTAGAGGGTTTTTGGACCGTATCCCACCACGCTGGTCCAATGCGGGTTGGTGGTTGGACCGACTTTTTACATGCCCATCCGACGCATAGATCTTACTTTTCAGGCAATTGGGTGATCGGCCCAAATTGCCCTAACCAACTAGGAAATAACAATGAAAATTTGTTGAGTCCCCGCAGGATTCGAAACCACGACCTCCGGATTCTAAAGCACACGCCTACACCACTAGGCTACGGAGGCAGTTTGTTTTATAATTTCTAATAACTACGAAGTGTTCTAAAATTTGTTGTACACTTCGTAATAAAGTAGAGCGTTACCATGTTAAACGCAACAAAACTCAAATTTAGACTACAAATAAATAAGTTTTTATTATCTGAACCCTGTGGCTGCTATGTATAGTCCAATTTTTAAAAAAAAAATATTGATATGATTAATTGATACGATAATATATTATTTATATACGTATTTTATTTGCATTACAAAATAATGTGAGGAATTATACGATCCATAACATAAATTATACCATGCAATAACATTATTCTAATTTATAAACTAAAATTAAAAATATTATAACATAAAGTACAGGCATTACCTGTATTATATTATAAAACCTACTTTTTGTTTCGGTAGCCAATTGAATATCATATTATTGTAAACAATAATGCAGCAAAATGTAATTACAGCTTTTTAATTTTATATATTTATTCTGGAACTTCAAATGAAAAAAAACGCAGCCAAAGTATTTGAAAAAGTGTTAATTACTAGACAGTAATTTAAGTAGTCTTCATCGCGTTAAATTGTATTACAGATATTTAAATTATACCCGACGTTTCAAACCCTTGCCAGGGTCTATAGTCACGAAACCAACTAAGATGTTGGGCGCCGAAATGTGAACGTTAATTCGACTACCATAAATTTATCATCATCATCATCAGCCTGTGTTAGTCCACTGCTGGGCATAACTCATCAACTAGGAAACAACAATGAAAATTTGTTGAGTCCCCGCAGGATTCAAAGCCACGACCTCCGGTTTCTAAAGCATACGCCCTTACCACTAAGCTACGGAGGCAGTTAATACTAATTGCATACTAATTGTTTTTATTTACGCGAATTTAACCAGGTATGTTGCGTTATTTTATATTTAAACTTCTACGGAAACTATCTCATTTGTTTTATGCATACTGATATACACATACTGAGCTGACAGTATCAAACAGGTTTTCCACCATTCTTTACAGGACACTTTTTAACATTAATCTAATATATTAAAAAAAAAACATAATGAGTATAATAAATTTTAGTGCGAAACATACAACTATATCGAAGCAGATTAGATAATTTATCTCTTACGCTTTAAAATATCATAATCGCGTGGTCCGTTTTATTGGCCGACTTCCCAAAAAAAGGAGGTACTCAATTCGGAGCGTATGTTTCTTTTATACATGTTACCTCGTTGCTCCACTCCTAGTGCTAGTAAGTAGATATTTAAGAAATTAAGAAAATTTTAGCGCCTAAAAACTTTCGCCACTAAATTACAAACGCGGGCTTAACTATAAGAAACAGACTTGTACTATTTTTCATATTCTTTTACTACTTGAATTGGCTTACAATAATGTCCGCGCCAGCATTGTACGATGTTTTAAGGATAACCCACAAAAAGTGTTTTAATGTAAACATTTTTAAAATTGCAATCAGACATATTCAAAGCTCATTTAAAAAAAGCATCATTATTATCTTTTTTTAAATCTTTTCATTTCTCAATACAAATGATTATCTTAATAAATCTAGCTTTAGAGTTATTTATTCGTCTTTTATTGGTGTTGTAACATTAATTAGTGAGAATAATTTAATGTCCATAATTCTACTAGATATTTTCTGTGCAATTTCTACGTAGGTACTTTCATTCTTATTTTTGTAGTCCGTAGTGTCCTGGACGAGGCCTTCAACGCATTTCATTATTGTCAGTTCTGTGCCAGCTTACGTTGTAGAGGTGGAATTCGTCTCCCCCTAGTATGGGTGGTATACCGTCGCCTTTTTCGATCAGTGAGGTGCCATATTGAACATTTCTTGGCCATCTAAATTCACACATTCATATACCGGTTATACATCTGCAAAACTACTTTTTCCGCTGAGATGCAAGAGCGTAGCGTTGTAGTTATTACTTGGTTAATGATTCTGACTGTGAGGATGGTGCACTTCGAGCTCAGAGAGCTACGAAGTGCAGCATACAAGCTCAGCGAACTTTGTGTTTGGATTTTTGTGATTCTAAAAGTATTCAAATTAAATAGTACGTAAGAGTACCATATGAGCTTGCTTTTACGAAATTATTAAGACTCGTTTATTTTGTGCTCTGAACTTATAAATAAATAAACATTATATTCATCATTTATTACTGTTACGACTGCGTATATTGTGTCATTTCAGAGACATTTTATATTGCAAACGAAGATTTCCACAGAACTATGTATAGCTTTTGGTGGTTGTGTTTATTTTTTAGTTTGAATAGTTTTTATAAATGGTTACACGGCCAGAAATTATTTAAGAGGAAATATTAATTACCTAAACATCATACCACCTCTACTAACTTACTATAACTTACCTTGCACCAAGAATATTTTTAAATTAAGTCTAGGTGCCACAAAGAAATTTAAGTTAAATATTGTTATAATAAACAAATGAAATTTTAACAAAATGTGACCCACAAACAAAACTGAAAACTTATCACTAAAGTATTTACTATATAGACTTATTATCTTTTAAGGTATTTATTTTACCAAACTGTCACCTTTTATGCACACACAATGAAAATTTTTGAAATGCATTAACTTGCATGTGAACTTACACTATATGACCTTAAACTAGCTCTGAATATTCCATCAACATCCTAGCAACATATAATCATAGGTATTTAAAAATGCTAACATTAAAGTGGTTATTGCGGGGTATTCTTAATACATAGATTAATGCGATCGTGGCTTTATTAAATACCATTTTAAAAAGTACAATTATTAAAACATACTTTAAGTCGGCAGCGTTTGGGATGCCAGCGTTTCTTTTGAAAATTGGTTTATTAAAATAGTTTTTCTTATAATAGGTCTTGTACTTCATATGTTTAGTTTAACTCTGGAAGTAATTTATCATTATAAAATGAGTTATTAAAACTTTGACAAGTTAATTTGGTAACGCAACTCAGCATGGGAAGCTATTAATAACGATGACAGTTTTCAAAGTAGTTAAAACGCAGCAACATGAAGCAAATGTAAATTGGCATTGTTTTAAAAACGTTACTAAATAACATTATTATTAAACAATTTTGAACTGTACCTTGCACTTTTTTTACATTATGTTTGATTTGCTTTTTATATATGTGTAGGTATATCATATTAATAATACAATTATAAGCTTTGACATTTTTTTTGTATTTGTGATAAAAGAGTCATATAATAGTTAACGAGTTGCAATGTACATAACTCATACATTCTATATGTGTAAAATAATTGGCACCAAAAGTTGAGTTATCATCTATAAGAACGCCTTTACTTCTGGCGCAATTACTGTATGATATTAGAGCTGATTACATTTGTTCCGAGTCTACATTAGCAACAAAAATATGTATCTAGTCGCTTACAGGCATAACCATATTAATTATAACGTATGTATCAAATATATAAGTATAATTTAATAAGAGGGCTGTTAGGATCTTTATGTAATTCGATATGTTTAAATTTACGTTTAGGTATCTCTTTGCGCGCTTTCCTACGTCACTTTACACATCCATGAATTGGTTACAAAATCATCTTCCTTTTCTTTCTTACTATAACGCTCTTTTTTGGCTGCCCTTCTTTTTCCTGTTATTTCCCTTACTTACCTTAAAAAGTGAGCATATAGCTTCGGATCGACCAGTCAAGCCCGCTCGATTCCCTCTGCCACCTGCGCCGTCCGCTTATCCCACCCATGCCCACGCCTTCCCCCCGATGTCATCAAGTGGCAGAAGAAAAAAGACATCATATTGTGCAGTGCAACCTCACGGTGTCAGTGTGTGCCGGAGTAACAGTGTCGACGAATTCGGCGTCCGCGCCTGAGCGCAGAAACTCTGTGTAGCCGTCCGGTAAGTCGTAACCATCTTTCCCACGTTACAGGAGATTTCTGTTGAGATGTAGGGACTCTTTTAATTTTTAGTATTTGCCAGCGTCTCTCACCGCAAACGTTTGTTTAACTTACACGCACGCCACCCATGTGGCATTTATTTTAATCTCATTTAACGTTCGCTTGCTGCACTAGGCGGCAGCGTAGGTATTCACCTAGCGCTCCTAAAGCGCTAGAGTTCTTACAAATGCTAGGTTTACACCTCCCTGCTCACTGGGGCGGGGAGGGTAAGGCATATCCCTTGGCTTTACCGGGGGTTCTCGCACGATAGTGTTCAGTGCCAAATCGTTTATAAGCGCATGCCATGCTCAACGAGAGCAGCCACACCGCGTCGGAACAGTGTCCGTCCATACACTCGGACACCTATCCCCACTCACTTCCCCTAATCCGTCTGATTCCGAAATGGAGCTGGACAACTCCCGGCCCGTCACCGAGGACGAAGACGCAGGGGGATTTCTGTCAGTTAGTTCGCGCCAAAAGAAGCGCAAAAGGTGGGCTCCCCAGCAACATCGCTGACACCCGATCCGCCTACAAAAGCGCCGGAAGCCTCGGCAGAAATACTATCGGCCCTTAGGCCATCCACTTCAGCCCCAGAGCCAACCACACCTGCCTCACGGCAAACCATCCCAGCCGCCTCACGGCCAACTACTTATGGCAACCACACCAAGGCAAACACCCGCTTTCTCACAGTAACCAACCGCTGCCTCACAACAACCAACCGCTGCCTCACAGCAACTAACGATCCCACCTAGGGGCAAAAAACCTCCGCCGATCTACATCAAGTCAAAAGAAACCTTCTGACCCTTGAACGCTCCATCAAGGGCAAAAAAGTGTACGACCTACACCACATCTGCGACATAAGTTGTACTAAAACCCGGTAGAATGATCGGACCGGCGCTACACACGACGGCACGCTCATTTATTATAAAAGGTGTAACAGTCGACACGCCGTTGACATTAACGCATAAAGAAGCTTCGGTCTGTAGGCTAGTCATGACAGGACATGCGCCTATTACAAAAGTTCTATGCGTAAAATCTTGTTACGCGTATTATGGAGTTTAAATAAGAGGTAATAAAATAAGAGTGATTTATTAGTTGATTTAATTATCTGATCAACTACGATGACTAAATTCTGGAATCAGCTCTAGTCATTATAGTTGGCTTTGTGCGAGTCTCTACGACGCATGGATGATATTGAAAATATAGTTAGCACAAATATGTCTGTTGGGTTACAAAAGCTAAAATTTTGAGCTGATTCTGGTAACTATTACCAGCGAACGTATAACTAAAAAGGTGTAACCACTTTTCAAACTCGAATGCTTGTAACACATTGCATTTTTTTAATGTGGGTATTGTAAATTATTATAGGTTACTCTTTAAGCATATATATATTTATGATCTCGCAGATTTTATAGTTGACGAATTCAAGCAGTACAATTATGTATAACATAGTTTATGCCTAGCTAGCTATTAAATGTCTATTAAAGTACTAATCAAAAAATTATTAAGAAAAAAAACAGGACTACGTGACATGTACTCCCTACTATGAAATAAAAGAATGATTATAATCGGAGTACTAGGAGCGGAGCAACAAATTGCAACATCAAACGTCACACCGTTCCACCGTCACACCTAGTGCGATTAAATTGAAATTATTTATTTTAGCAGAATATTTTTAATAAGACAATCAAACCGTATACAAATTAGTTATTACCATTAATTACAATCCTATTTCAGATCCTATAATCATATCTAACAGGTACAACTAACAAATAATAAACGCATATAAATTCAATCCAAGAATAGGAAGTTCTTTGCACACTTATTACATTATTACATTAGGCACAATTAAAACAGGTCACTTAGAAGAAATGGCATTAAATTTGGACGACGCATGTTTTCGTTTTTTGTAATGGTTTCTGTAATTTTACTGATCGCGATATTAACATTTTATCATTTAGAATGATGTTGTTTAACTAATACTATTTATCAAGTTATTATGCACTAGTAGTACAAAGGCGGACTTAATGCTAATAATTACAAATGTATTTTAAAGAATTTTTTAACATTGATCTCATTAAATTATTGCTTTATCATTACTAGAATATCTTGCTTTGTATATATTTTTTATAAAACAAGCTTTTATACATGATTCTCAAATGCATATCGGAACACCTGACAATCAATCAAAAGAAATTGCCCAGAAATGCTATAGAATGAAGAAAACGCACTATGGACAATAAATTCCAGACAATTGTAACCAGGGACAAATCAATACATTACTCTCAGGACATAGAAAGCGCAACATAAATCGAGTGTTATAGGTCCCAGCGTCGACATTTATTGTACCACGTTGTTAAAGGTAAGGAGAAAATACCGTATGGAGTTGGAAAGTGCTCATTTAGAACTTAGTTCTTCTTGTAGTTTAATTTTAGTGTGTTCTACTAAAGGATGAGTTTTTGAAATTTATAAATATTACAGAAATAATTACGTTTACCGGTGGTAGGTCCCCTTTTTGCAGGAGACCGTCTGGGTGGGTACCACTGCGGTGCCTATTTGAACCGCAAAGCAGTAGTCTGAAAACACTACAGTGTTCCGGTTTAAATGGCGCCCTAGCAAGCGTATTTACTGGGTAAACGAGACTTAACATCCTATGTCTCACGGTAGGCAGCGCGTTGGTGATACCTGTATTGCCAATGTACCGTATTGCCTATGGGCGTCGGTGACTACTTTCCATCAGGTGGCCCCAACTGCTCGTCTGCCTGAGTATGTAATAAAAAAAACGTGAAGTAAGTGAAAGTAATGATCTTGCACCAAAAATTAGCTTAACACAAAATAAAGCATAATTTTATGTCTTTAAATAAAATCTGTAACTACATATCTAAATTTTTTTAAAACAAGCTGTAATCATTAAAAGTTAACAGTTGAAAAGTACATTAAGAGTAAAAAGTTTAAAATTATTTATTACATTTCGGCTATATTGAGCCCTTATGGACGTCAATTACACATATCTTGGTCCTTAATATATTTTTAATAGAGTTTTCGAAGGCGTTTCATTAAAGCGTTTTCGAAAATCGACGTACAAAAAAATCATACTTTAGTACTGAATTTTATATAACAAATAAGCTGTCATTACGATTTGGTTTTATTTCAATATATAAAGTTAAACTACATGTACAGAATATCTTAAATAACACATTTTTTAAAACTGATAAGTTACCGTTAGCTATCTTCAAAATGTACGTTATGGTTAGCATAATTTTTTAAGTTTTTAATTATTTCTATTTTATACGCGAATATTATACATTATTAAATAAATGACTTTATGGATTTTATCGCCTTTATTTTACATTTTCAATTCCTGACTTTTCGTACACTTTCCTGCAGCCGTGGTCACGGTGTTGCCAGTGCTGAAGCGGGTTTCCTAATTTTAATTAATTATTTTTAGTCTATACTCCGACCTATGCAAAATGAACTGGTTTTATCTTTACAGCCAGCAGTGGCATTGTGCTTGGTTTAAATTTTAATTTATTAATTATGGGGTCCCAAGCAGGTGGTAGAACCAACCATCTCCTCTATTGAAATTTGGAAGTTTTCTAATCTCAATAGCCTCACGGATCATCCTTGGTAGGAATCGGTGCTTTAGCGAGGATTTGTGGTCAATCAAATCTGATGTAATGGTTTGGGTGATTTAAAGTATGGTCACACACGTTTGGGACTTGTTGGGTCTTTTATGTTTAATGTCAGCTATATGTTCCTTCACGCTGGTTCTTATTGCTCGCTTTGTCTGTCCAATATAGAGAGGCCGCAGCCACAATCTAGCTTGTACACCCTGGATCTTGTAGAGGAATATTGCACTTGGCAGGTGGTAGGGATTGACCAATCTTCTTCAGCAGCTTGAAATAAGTTTTGATTGAAGCCCGCCTTAAATTGTAGTTAATCTTGTCAGTTACGCCTCTCACAAAATGTAGAACAGCAGGTGCTCGCTCCACTGTGGCTGCCATCACTCAGTCATTGTGACGCTGCCGTGGCGCAGAAAGCTCGTTGTCTCGCAGCACTTGCTTAACATGGTGAGGCTCAGCGTCAGGTGTTCATCATCACAGATCTCTCGTGCTCTCTGAAACAAAGATTTGCCCACGGTAGCTAACTGAGATGGATGGTGGTGTGAATTACCGTTTATACATTTATTTGTATATTTGTATGGGTTGGTTTCCTATACATGGTATGGCTCAAGGTGTTATCAGGATTGCGAATAATTAAAATATCAAGAAAAGCTAAAGAATTATTATATTCTAACTCCATAGTAAACTGTATTTTGAATTAATGTCGTTAAGGTGGTTTAAAATTCATTTATTTTATCATATGGTAAGATGGTAAATGTATCATCTACATAGCGCTTATAAAATCTTGATGCAAATCAATAGGAGACACTAGGCAACCCATCGCTACACCATCCATCTGCATGTAGAACTTACCTTTCCACAATAAATAGCCTCATGTTAAGCAATGATGAATGAAAATGTAGTAAAATGCATATTCTAATGAGATGTTATTTTCCTTTAACTTTCTTGTCACAATATTGATGCAATCTTCTTTAGGTAAATATGCAATCAAAGATTGAACATCAAAACTAACCATAGTTTCATTGTCAGCAAGATGTAGATGATTTACCTCACTAACAAAATAGTAAGAATCCTCTGTAAGTGTTCGAAACGTCGGGAATTTAAAAATGTAAAATAAACGCGATAAAATTCGTAAAGTCATTTTATCTAATAATGTTTTACGTTTAATTTAAAATTGATTTGAACAAAACAATAATTAACTTTAGCTGACCCTAATATAAAGTAACCATAATCTTATAAAACCAAAACAATTTTCGAGTACGTACCGTAATTTAAATAACTTTTTGTTGGAATAAAACTGATAGCATTTATTAATTAATTTTGGCTTAAATTAAAAATAATCACAACGGTGGTATTATTTTAAAAGTCAGATTGTTTAACTACAAACTCGCGTGACGAGAAAAAAGAAATGTTAGCATGTGGTTTGCAGCTCACTAATTAAGTGTCACTTACACAGAATTGTAGTAATAAATTTACTTTAATTAACCATTTTTAATCTAGAACCGAGTTTAAAAAACTGCTTTTATAAACCTAGCCCTAAAAAATTTATAATTTTGAAACAAATCAACTAAAACCTTGTTAAGTAATAAAATGTTTACATCATGGTAATTAGTATGCCACAGTTCCCTTTAAAAAGGCCTTTGGAATGTTTTTGGAAAAGATTTATTTACCGCGATTAAGTTCACAATATTTTCAAACAAAATTACTGCCTCTTCTGAACTATTACTTTAGTTTTTAAAAGTAAGCCATTTCCTTCAATGTCCCACGATTCCGCCGCCGACTCTAACAGCCAGAAAGCTGTTCTGAAGTCAATTTTTACAAACTCTTGAAATTCTTTTTATTATAAGGATTAAATAAATGTGCATCTGGACTTATTCATGCTGCTGCTGACAACGTAATAGCTTTTTTACGCCTTTGAATAATTCTAGTGAGAGTAGTTTAACCTTTATTATTTAATTTGCATCACGCTTATATCTACACACATACTAAACGTTGCATTCATGGTTTATTTTAACTGCTTCTGTAACTTAGTGGTATAATCTTTTGCTTTAGAAGCCGAAAGTAGTGGGATTAAATCCTTCAGGGGCTTAACAAATTATCATTACTTTTTTCTAGATGGCCCCCTAGCCATACTTACTAATACTGGCCAATAGGCTGCTTATAAAGTAAAACGATTAATGCGTTATGGGTGGTTCTCCATCCCATTTGACTTTATTATTAGCGAAGAGGGAAAAAGTGAACTTGTGTTAGCGCATGTACCAGTCATAATTTTTTTATCAATAATGTCAGCCTACAACATCCACTGCTAGGTATCAGCCCCCATAAGCCGCCAAGAGGTATGATCCTGCGCCACCTGCATCCACCGACTACTTGTACATTTGCACATGTCGTCACTCCTGTTTGTGAGGGGGTCGTCTAAAACCCTATTTTAGTGCTCTGAAATGTACCCTGAATAACTATAAAATAGATCGACTGCCCCAATTATAGTCCGCTCGGAAGACATTATTTTTTTTGGTTAATGTACTTTTTCCATTAAATCTTTTGGAACTTAACCTGCATTAAATATGGTGCTGTTCCATTTTGTTGCCCAATTTATAATAAAAACAGAATTGTTAAGATTATGATGGAATAAGCCTCAAGTAGGTATACCAACAAGCCTAAGCTATATGCTTAGACCGGCAACTTGCCGTACCTTGCCATACCAGGTATGGTAGGAAAGCTTTCTGCGCGCGCTTCATTTACGGCACCTTTAAATGTTTGATTATGCTTAACGCTGGATTAATTTCAACAATTCTCAAACAAGCTATATATTTAATGGCAAATTCATTAAATATTTCTGAAGATGTGGTCTGCAAGTACTACCTTTGGGGCTATTCGTAGAAATGGGTGTTGGTTGTATTTGCTAGTGCTAAGTATCGAAATAAAAATGATTTCGTTTCAATTAAATTTTAAAATAAAGGTAGATAATTTACGTTCTTAAATAGATATAAATGCTATTCCTTTGACTTAGTTATTTCAATATATAAAATGATCGATAATTTTAATAAAATATGTAAACGTTGTTATATAAAACTTCACAAAAGGTAATAAAAATCTATTTTTATATTTGTTTAGATATAATATCAGAAACCTAAATAATAAAATATACGTAGTAAGAAGTTTTCTGTTTAAATAAACTCGAGTTAATCAATATTTAAAATATCCTTTTAAATCAAACAGTAAAAAAATAAGAACGAATTAAAACAGTGGTCCGCGTTAGGGGATAAGCCGATTGAAAATGGAACGTGAAAATAACGATGTTATTTGTGCGAGGCACAAGCCTTTGTTATACTTTGTGCGTTTTTGTTTCGTATTAAAAGACTTAAATTTATTCCGGTATTAATACCTGTGAAAAAGTCACCAATTGCTGAATTATATTTGCATTTGTTTCAATGTTAGTTTTATCATTAGAAACTTTTCTGTGTTTTCTAATATATTATATTTCCTGACGAATAACACAACGTCGTCTAGACCTAAACACAAACAAAACAACACAAAGCTTGTATTACGTAAACTTGATATCTGGCAAATACGAATACTTACTTTTGTAGATAAATAGATACAATATATGTACCAACCACCAGACATGAGAAAATCGTACCATAAAGGGATTCCAACACACACCTAGTATGTCAGAGTCACGTACCACTAAGCCAAGCGGATTGTCTATACAATATTGATGACAAGACTCTCATTCTGAATTCCCTTATAACCGAGCTGTCCGACGTCCATGCTCCTATTAAAAGAGTTAAAGTTAGTCGCGCAGCAGCTGCTCGATTAACCGTAGGCATTTGCATAGCAATGAGACGAAGGGATCGTTTGTTTCGTGAATTGAAAAAGCTTCGTACTGACGAAAATTGGGTCCTTTACAAGCTGGCACGTAATCAGTGTAATCAGACGGTAAGCAACGCTAAACGCCGAGACTTTATAGATAGTATAACCAAATCGACTTCTGCCGATGTCTGGAAGTTCCTTGGATCTTAGGCATCGGTAAATCGCGGGTATCAAACCTTCCCAGCTCTATAACTTTAGATGATTTAAATCAACATTTCACATCCACTTCAATTTTAGATCATCTCAAGGGGCGTGACACTGTTTCTTATTTAAATGGTTTGACGCGACCCCCTGTGTATTCTTTTAGATTTTCTTCAGTTGCTATTGAAGAGATTAAAAATGCTATCCAATCTATTAAATCCGATGCAGTTGGTTTTGACCAAATATGTCGTCGAATGATTGTTCCCATCCTAGATTTCATTGTCCCACCGCTTACACATATTGTTAACTTTTCCCTAGATTCCGGGACTTTCCCATCCTTGTGGCTAATTGGTCTAGTTCGGCCACTTTCTAAGTGCTCTGTCACTTCTCTCTCATTTTAGACCTATCTCTATTTTGCCCTTTTTTTAAAAGTGCTTGAGTTTTGTGTTAGTAAACAACTTTTGTTTCATTTTCAGTAATAGTTTATTAGTCTTATGCAATCAGGTTTCAGACCCGGACACAACACCTCCACAGCCTTACTCAAAGTGACTTGCGATATTGAGTCGAGCATGGAATCAAACATGGTTACTGTTCTATTTATCATTGACTTTACAAACGCCTTTTAGACGGTACTTCAAAATGATATCCTTGCAACCTGTTTAATTTGATAGTCTCAGGTAAAGCATTGTTATGGTGTTCTTCATATCTTTCGAGGGCAGCGCCAATCAGTATAGAATATGAACCTCATCGTTGGCTTAATCTTGGGTCTGGTGTTTCTCAAGGCGGTATATTTTCTCCACTTCTGTTCTCTATATTTATTAATTTCATCGTCTACGATCTTCAATGTGCGTATCATCTTTACGCCGATCACTTACAACTTTACGCTCAGCAATCTATTGACCAGCTTACTGGAGCAATAATTAGATTAAACAACGACTTAGCTGCTATTGATAACTGGTGCAGTAAATTTGGACTGGTCGTAAATCTCTCCAAATGTCAGGTAATATTGGTTGGTAGTGCACGCTCTTGATCTAAATTAGACTTTAACATTCTTCCTCCAATCACCTTTAACAACTGCCTTATACCTCTCAGTCCCAAAAATCTTGGCCTGAATTTCGACTCCACGCTGTGTTGGAAGACTTAAGTAACTAGTGTTGTAAAGAAAGTAACTGGTGTCCTTTGATGCCTTTGTCGGTTCAAAAACTTTCTGCCTAGTAGAACGAAAGCCATGCTCGTGCAGACCTTGATCTTCCCCCTTATCGACTATGGTGACGTTAGCACATGTTACCATAGTTTCCTGACAACATTTTGACCTGAATGCAGATCTCCTCAACAAACTCGACCGCCTTCTAACTAACTGCATTCGATCCGTTTTTAATTTACGTAAATATGACCACGTTTCTATATATCGTTTCCAACTTCAGTGGCTGCCTATCCGCCAACGACACTTTTTACGAGCCCTCACCACTCTTTACTTCTTTCTTACTTCTAACACAACGCCGTCTTATATATCTCCCCATTTTCAGTACCTATGTGAAGTCAGCAACAAAGATCTTCGTTCGACGCATAATCGTCTCCTTCAATGCTCCATTCATCGTTCTGACTTCACCCATTCCTCTTTCTTTATCCAGTCTGTTCTTTTATGGAATTCGCTACCTCTCGAAATCAGGATGGCCAATAGTTTCATCACTTTAAAAAAAAAAAAAATTACTAAAAGACCAATAAAATCGTCATTAATTTATGAACCTTATTTTTTATTATTATTATACATATTTTTATTTGTGTGTATATGTATGTATATGTATATATGTAAATATTTATATATGATTGTACATATATTTATATACCTTTACATATATATGTATGCGTATTTATGTATAAGCATATATTTTTTTGTTTATGTTATGGATTTAATTTATACGAAATAAACTGACTTTGTATTGTTTGTTAGTTATCACATATTTTCTTTTTATTTTTCATACAATAGTCTTCTTGTACTTCCGATTTTTATCTTTGCACCACCCCAAGGTTGACTGGTAGAGAATGCCTATGGCAATAAGTCCGCCTTTGTGCTTTTTTGTGCAAAAAAAATAAATAAATAAATATCCCCCCAGATAGCGTCCTTTAAATGGACGGACCTACCGCCTATCTAAATCTATGTATATCATAAATCTATGTTTTAAGGATAACACACAATAAGCATTTATATGTAAACATTTTTTAAATTGACAATCCGGCACATTCAAAGCTTATTTAAGATAATACAGTAGAGGGTTTACATAAAAGTTATTGCTTTAAAACATTATTCACTCTATGTACATAATACCTTTTTGACGGTGGTAGGTCCCGTTTTAAAGGGACCGTCTAGGTGACCACCGCAGTGTTTATTTCTACCGCAAACCAGTAGTGTTAAAACCACTGTGTTCCAGTTTGAAGAGTACCCTAGCCAGCGTATTTACTGGGTACACGAGACATAAATCCTATGACTCACGGTAGGCGCGTTGGCGAAGCCAGTATTGCCAATGTTTATAGGCGTCGGTGACCAGTTTCCATCAGGTGGCCTGATTGCTCGTCCGCTGCGTGTTGCAATAAAAATAATTATACAATATTAGCAATGTTTTCATTCAGTACTATTACAGACATTAAACAATTTCAAACAGCGGAAGTAGTCTATCCAACTGACGTAGAAGTTTGACCAGCTAACTTTGTTAACATCGAAGCTTTGCGTTGTTATAATCTTGAGTTTAGCAGTCGACGTTCTATATTAGCTGAGAATAGTAAAAGTTGTTCAATTTCTAAATAATAGTAGTGTGAATATGCTATAGAGGCAGAGCCTAGTGGTATAGGCGTATGCTTTATAAACCGGAGGTCGTGATTTTGATCCTGCGGGGACTCAACAAATTTTCATTGTTGTTTCCTAGTTGATTAGGGCAATTTGGGCCGATCACCCAATTGTATGAAAAGTAAAATGATCCATGCGCCGGATGGGCCTGTAAAGTATCTAAACCGTCAGGAAAATTGTAAATTAAAGAAAATCCAAAAACTCTAGTATGAAATCAAATATAAAATTATATTATATTATTAAATAAAATAAAGTTGCATTTTTTTTAAACTAATTTAAACGTTTGACTAAAGTAGCATTTTTTAGATAAATTTAAACATTTTATGTTAGATTACCTGCAATAAAGATTATTCATGATCCGGAGATTAACAAATTTTTTTTTTACTCATATTCAGAAAGCAATTAATCATAACGCCGATTTTGTGCGTGCAACAAATATATATCCATTATCATGTAAAATATTGTTTCAAATTGCCGTGAATCATATTTAAATATCTTTTCAGGTAATCTAGTGTAACTTTCTATAAAAATTAATGCATTTAATAAATTTATCATCCCATGAATTGAATTAAACGGATAATACACAATATTTTTTTTAAATGAGTGCTTTAAAAAATATCAGAGATTTAAAATGGTCGCCTGAAATCGAAGAGCAGTATCAAAATAGTTAATCACTGTTGGTCATATATTTTGTTTATTCAACCTTTCTTCGCTATTTTGGCAAGTTATCATGACCTTGGATTCAACCTGAACTCCACAAATCATAGGGTAACAAAACAATGATTATTAGGAAATTATATTAAAATTTCCTGATAATCATGTATGGTGTATGATAACTGACAGATGTACTGCCAGAAAATTATTAATTTTGTATGTATAATGAGAGAAAAAGGAAGTGAATTAGATTTGATAATTAAATAAAATAAAAAAACGCATTTTTCTACCTTCTACGTAGGAAGGGGAATAAGAAATAGATAGAAGGGAAATAAAAAGATTCAAATGCTAATAAACTTTGTCTGCAATTAAGCATGTAACATATTGACAAAAAATAAAAAATTTACTCAAACAGAAAAGGCGATATATGAAACACTGATAACTTTGTTCATAAAAAAGGGAAAACGTTTTCCAAGCATCACTTTGTATTAGATAAAAAGACTCTTAAGACTGATGGCATGAAAAGAAAGAAGAGTAAATTAAATTCGTTATAAAGTAAATATCTTTGTATAAAGCCTTTGAACATTGTTTGCATCCATTACGTAAATATTAAACTTCATTCTTCATTAAAAATTAATGATAACCATTTCGTTATTTTTTGTGTCACGTTTATCTAAAACTATGTAAAAGATCTTAAGTATTATTAAATTTCTGTTTAAAAGCTTGCACTCAAGCATAGAGCTAACATGAATTGGTTCAAACAAATTATGCTGTAATAAAAAAATTATGATAAAAATGTAGACGAGTTAAACTAATAAACAATATAAAATACTAAATAAGGAATCTGTAACTCCAAGTTAGGTCTCTCTTTTATGAGGCACTGTTGGGGTGGTATTACCGCGGTGCCTATTTCTGCCGCAAATCAGTAGTGTCCAAACACCACTGGGTTCCGCCTTCAAGAGCACTGTAGCCAGGTAATTACTGGGTAACCGAGACATAATGATATAAAGAAACTAATGTCTTAGGTCGCTCGGTAAGGCGCGGAACCGCTCATCTTCTTTTACAGGCAATCGAGTTATCAACCCGCATTACCTTAACCAACTATAAAAAACTTAAAAAAGTAGTTGAGTTCCCGCAGGAATTGAACCCACGACCTCCGGATACGAAAGCGCAAGCCCATACTGCTAGACAACAGAGTCTTATACTTCTTATAGCAGATATAAACAAAACGCAAAATCAAAACAATTAAGTTTTATACTCGAAATGTTTTCCCACTAGCGTTAAGTAACACATTTGCGGTTAGATGGTTGTCTGCGCTTAAATAGGCATAAACGTAAATTGTGTGGAATAAGCTTCTAAAGAGCTCTTTAGCTTCCTCTTGAATCTTATATGAAATCTAAAAATTACCTAGTTAAGTAATGTTTATTTTGTCAATATTGGTGAATAAAATAATAATAGTATATATATATATATATATATATATATATAATATATATGACAGGTAATTTGTATATTATTAGCATTATCTTTTGATATTATTGATTACAATGCAAAGTTCAAAATTTTGATTATAGTATTTTGATATATTTAGTATCTTTACGAAAATATAAAAGAAAAATGTTATTTGATATAAATTAGCGCTATAAAATAGGAATATTTTATTGTTACGTTTACAACTTCTTTGAGATGTTTTATTAAAAGTGTAATATAGTTGAAAGTAATTTTAAAATAACTAGTACTTTTAACTTTAATAAACATTATTTAAAGATCGTTCTTTTAAATATTGTTGGACTGTATAGTTAAAATTATTGGATGGATGAAATGGCCGTAACCGCACATAAATTCTAGGCCATCGCCCTAATAGGCTACTGAACTGTTGTAAGGTCTTTTGAACTGGTTTTGAAATATTGATTTAAATTTATTTATACACTATGCAGACGTAAGATAACTTTTATGAAATAAAACCTTTCATTCACGTAAAATATCTTTAGTGTTAAAGTAAATTCAATTTATGATTGACATTGCACTATTTACACTTTTTTTATATTATTTTGAGTATACTATGAATTTATCGGTGTAATACATGATCTCAACAAAATGCAACCGCATTTAGAGATTTAAACAGTAAGTTTTACTTTTGCTTCTACGCGAATGTGTAGTACATGTTTTTAATAAAAATCTATACGGATTTCATAGCGTATAATTATTTTAAAATAATCCCAAAGTTTCAAATACTTTGCAGGACCCATGGTCAGGGGCAGACTGAGGTGTAGTTCGTCTGTAAAGTTTTTACACGGGCACCGTCATATCTATATTTTTATTCTTCCACTTTACGCATAATGAGTTTATGTTATCTTGAGATCTAGAAAATGTAATTTTTGGTTTATTTTATGAGAAATTGGATCCCACAGGTATTATAAATGAAATAATTATACTATAAGTTAAATATATCCATGTTTTTGGTAAAGGATTTACATGTAGGTTGGTTGGTAGAAAATGCCATCGGCATTAAGTATATTTTTTTGCGCATGAAGAATTAATAAATAAAATAATAGTAGGAGTGTTCAAGCACATGGTAGCATCCTGGAAACTTCTCTCAACTGGCGGTGCTTCACGTCAGTTAGGTATTTTAATCCTTATTGTTATGGGTCACCTCTATTTGGCCTATATAAGAGAGATCACGCCCACAATCTAGCTTTGTCAATCCTAGGTCTTACAAAAGGTATTTTCCCTTGACGGTATAGTAAAAGATAGTAGTTTTCCTTTATGGGCTTAAATTTTTTTGATAAAAGTCTTCTAAGAATTTGTTAAACTGGTTCAATTCAAATTCAAATATCTTAATTCAATATAGAAGTTTACACTTGCTTATTGATTGTCAAACACACTACCACCGGTTCGGAAAAGGACGCCTCAGACCTGTGAAGAACCGGCGAAAGAATCTCGTGGGCTATTTTTCATCTTTTTAAAATAACAAATAATTTGAAGCTATAACATATCATGCAATATTGAAACAAGACCTAGAGCGAGCAATCCATTACCAGGATCATTCAAAATTCGTTAGTTATTAGTTAGTTGTTAGGATATTATTGTTGTAATGACTACTTGATAGATAACACACCCTGGTAATGAACTGTTCGCTCCAGGCTATTTCAAGTAGTAAAAAGGTTTTATGTAAAAGTTTTCTAAAATTTATTGAAGAAAAGGAAAAAAAAAAGTCCCGCTGAGTTTCTTACGCCGGTTCTTCTCAGGTCAGAGGCTTCCATTTCCGAACCGGTGGTAGATTATTTGACAATCAATAAGAAAGTGTAATGCTTCCATATTGAATAAAGATATTTGACTTGACTTTGACTTTGGCTATCTATGTCATGTGCATCACAATGTCGTAGGACATCATGACTATTTTTATTCACATACATTACATTTGAAATATGTATTGAGAACTAACGGTCGTTATTTTTATTTCTGTGAAAAATTTTCTTAATGATTCTTTGGGGCCTAGGTTATAGACTGCATGAATTGCACATTTTTGGAGGACAAAGATCTTATTAGTATCCGCCGCATTTCCCCACAGAAGAATGCCACAAGACATAATACTATGAAAATAGCTGAAATACACTAAACGAGCTGTCTCCACATCAGTAAATAATCTAATTCTTTTCACTATGTAAGCTGCAGAGCTTAGTTTACTCTAGCCTATTAATACGGGGCCCAATTATAGTTTTGCATCTACAGTTATTCCCAGAAATACAGTTGTTTCAACTACATGGGAGACATGAATCTAATACATTTTGTTTTCCTTTGGTTTAATAGCAGTTATAACGACTAAACCAATTCGCTACTCTAGAGAAAGTATTATTTACATCGTCATTTATTGATGTATGTCGTTTAATTTTAATAATCAATGAGGTATCATCTGCAAACAATACTACGTCTTTGCTATTATTTATCACACATGGTAAGTCGTTTATATAATTGAGGAAGAGAAAGGCCCAAGATAGATACTTGGGACCCCATATTTACCGGGGCCCTGGAGATCTTTACCATACACGAGAACCCCTAAATCGATGGCTCAGGTACGAAGACAGAAGGTTGAGGCGGTATTTCTTGTACCATAGTGACGTAATTTCCTGACCAGAGTTTCATGGTATACACAATCAAAAGCCTGTTTGAGATCACAGAAAATGCCTAAAGCATCCTGTGATGCTTCCTAAGCCTCAAAATGCTTTTGACTAGACTGATGCCTGCGTCAGTTGTAGAGCGACCCCTAGTGAATCAATACTGGTTGCTATTCAAAGACAATTACGATTGAAATGTTTAACCAATTGATTTAGTAAGGTTTTCAAATAATTTACTAAAAGTAGACAGTATAGATATTGGTTTAAAGTTATTAGGGTCCGTATTACATCCTAATTTAAATATAGGAATAATTTTGGTATGCTTCATTAGGTCAGAAAATTGGCCCTTCTGTACTTATTCGATACAGATAGCTTTAATAATATTTCTTCTAACACATCTTCAAAAGGTTCATATAACGAAGTGGGAGGTCTGTATACGCATTCAACAATGAAATGGTCCAGCTCTGCTCAGGCTATTTCAATATTCCGTTTAATAGAGAGGCTCACAACATCTTTACGATTTTATATCTTAAAGCATTATTAATAAATATTAAAGAGCCACCGCGTATAGCATTATCTCTATTGAACAGGCTAGCAACCTGGTGACATTTAAAATCAGGCATAAATAATTCTTGAAGCTCAGTGCTCAGTTATACATAAAATAACTATGTTACAACTATCTAAGAATAGCTCCATTTTATGTTCCTTACATGCAATTCCCTGTATATTTTGATGTACCAGGTTTATACAATAGTTGTCATTATTAAAAGTTATATTGTTTAAAAAACATTACTTATTTGTGAAAAATTTTGATTTATCATGCAAGAGATTTCCTCCGCTTTGATCCTGCTCAATATAAGCAGGGTGTGATAAGCCAAGCCATTGGCTCTCTAGAAGAGGTATTTGCCAACAGTTGCTTACTGCGAAGGACAGTGATAGGGAAGCCACGGTAAGATAGTTATTTGTATGAGTTTGCTTTCAAAACACAGTATAGCTCAAGGTGTTATTAGGATATTATGTTGTTAGGATACAACAAGTACAAACACTAAAGAATAAACGTAAATCGCTGGTATAATAATACAAGACGAACATTATATATGTATAACAGCAATCCAATTTCCTATATGTTGCCAAAACTAAGTAGTTTTGACATTTTGGCAATATTCTATGGCACAAATCGGTAAAAGTTCAGAATTGTCAATAATAAGTTTAATACCAACAATATTTTCATGTAATGATGAAATAGAAAACTAAAGATTTTTAGTTATTATTTCCAGATTGGCATTGTTAAACTACTTCGAATATAATTATTATTTAGTAAGTCAGTTTAAAAATAATAAAAAGATAGATTGACAAATAACATAATTAGAGTTTGGTATTTTCATTCACATCTTTTATTTATGTTTAACAGGAATAACACTGTCAAATGTAATCCATAAACAAAGCTATTCAACAATTTTCAGATTACCATAAACGTTCAATAGTCAAAACGGTGAATATATAAGATGACCCGATTGGCGTAAGTATGTTCTTTTAATAACAAGATTGCATCTACTGAAATTAATCCAGAATAATAATATCGATAAACATTGGACACATTAAAATTAACCGGAGAAAACCTATCTTACGTACTGTTCGTAATGAAATGACGATACTTAAAAAAAATCGCCAGCTTTTGTCGTGTAATAATATATACGATGTATTTATATATTTTAAAATAAGAAATAAAGCTATGAAATAACCTTACCTTAATTCATAACATAGAAATAAATTGCCGTATGCCATTGCAAAAGAAGTCCCTTTGAGGGATTTTTTGTTACATTAAACAATACTCATGTAAATTGTTTCGTTGGGTGGGATCGTAAAGTTTACGATGCAAATGTTTTACGAGGGTGAAATACGTTTGTTCCTTTTTATTATTATTTCCATTTGAAATTCTTTGTAGACAGTTTAATATTTCTTACAAAATAAGGGTATAAACAACATCATTCACTTTTATTTAGAAAGTTAAATATTAAGTTTCATTTTAAATTTTGGAAAAAAAAATATGTAGTTGTCTAAGTTACTCTCACTTACATCAGAAAGCAAAAGATCCGACAAAATCGGACTACCCATTCGGGCTGATCGCCCGAACAAATAGACAAACAGGCAGACAGACCAAAATTTTACCTAATGTTATTTTGTTATTGTATATAAAGTTATAATTTAAAATCAGTTATTTTGATTTTTAAAAAAGACATTCGTTTTTTTTTTCATTTGTATATATTAATCTGCTATTTAAAATTATGAATAAGTCGATAATTTTATTATATTCCTAATATGCATTACATAAATTATGCATAAAAACTTTTTTCTTTTTTAAGCTAGTAAATGTTTAATAAAAAATTGTAACAAAGTAACAGATGCTCCCATGGTAACGTAAATGTAGTCGCATTCTGAATACTGCTTACATAGGCGGTGCCTCCTAATCACCTTCTTCAATTCAACTGTATAATACGTCAGGGCATTGTGATCGTTCCCAATGAAACACTTGCTGCATATCATAATTGTTCACCTTGAAATTTTTTAAGAATTCGACAAACTCATAAATATAACTCATTCCATATTAATGTTGGGCAATTAACGACTGTGCCCCTTTTCCGTTAGTTCTATTAGCGAAGTGTTAAATTTCGTTTTATTCGACGGCAACATTTTAAACCTTTCAACGCGAAATGTAAGCAAAGCAAAGCAAAAATAATGAAAGATTCAAACCTCCGCAAGCATGATGTAAATAAGACTTATAAAAGATATTCTAAATTACCATTTTCCTTTACGTTGGCTGTAGCTCTTATTGTTAAGAAATATACGTTTTTTATATATTATTGTTAATAGTTAATCGAGTCGTAATGTACTCAATAAAAATAACATTTCTAGGTTCTTTTAAATATGTTTTAAGTGTCATTTGCGTGATCTGATAGCTTTTTGAGGTACAACGATTCATAGCAACGACTGATTTTACATGACTCTTCTCTTTTTCCTTTACATACTTTAACCTTTTCTTTTCCTGCATTTATTCCAAAGATAACGTAAACTTTTAAATTTTTCCTTGCCTTTTTTTTGTCGTGCCATTTTCTTTTATAGAAATATCAGAAATATACCTATATAAAATGAAAAAAATAACTGAAAAATATAACAATACTGTTTTAATCATTCCCTTATGCGACCTTAATGCAGTGAAGGAATGACCGTGAGGGAATGACGAATTTGAACTAAAACTACAAAAGCATCGACACATTACCTCAATTTGCTTCTAACGTTGTGGATTTTACTCCCAAAATTGCATAAACATTACAAAACACAAACACGTATAACAAAGTAACTTATACATATATGCAATGTGAAGTAATGCGTGCTATAAATGTAACTCTAAACTATTTTCAATGACAATTTTATGCACAAACTCACGTATTGTTAAGAGGAAATAACAATTTCGAAAAGTTTGGGAGCGTTGAAGAGATTCGTAGCCCACAGCAGTGGCCTTGATGTTGGGCTCCGATGAACAGTAATCGATAACTCCTTACCAAATAACTGATCATTCCCCGACCTTTTCACACCACATTTATTTTGCAGCCAACAACTCATGAAGTACAGGAAAAGCAGGCCTACGGAATATCGACACTAACGGGAGAAGAGCGTGCTTCCTCTAGTTTTGTTTAAAAAAGTTCAAAGTATACTATGAAATCTAGAGTTTAAACTAAATTCGATTTATGTGATTTTTCAGCAATGTTTATTTGAAGTGTAATACTCAAAATTCTTAGGTTATTTTGTACTAGAGACTGGAGTATGGATTTTAAACTAAAAGTTAATATCATTTTAGAAGTAGATAACTCTTCATTTGTTTCAAGTCTTTGGCTTTAAAAATCGTAAGCTGAATTTGGAAATTTTATTTTTAATTGAATAAGGTTTCGAACTTTATTTAAAAAATAATAATTCTGAACGCCCTTTTAAAAAATCTATTTTACTTTAAAATTTTATGGGTGCTGGTTGTAGTGGTTGAATTAAAATCTATGAAACAACCGTCGTTACTTTGTTGCAGAATATGAAATCGCTGTTCCGCAACTTTTTTTTTATTTCGTTAAATAACAACAAAATTTTTGAAACAGTGCTTGGGTAAGACTGGTTATTTGACTAGAACATTGTTTTTTTATCTTTTGCTGATTAAAGTAAGAACTATTAATTTTAACCGACTTTTCAAGAAACAACGTATTTAGTTCGGAACGTATATTTGATATCCTATCTATTTTGTAGCTCTACTGCTAGAGAACCAACTACGTTTATTTATTTTTCTCCTTAAAATTATATGATTCTTTAAAAACTGTATATACTTAATTTGAATTAATGAAGAAATAAAAACAGAATTTTTAGTATAGGATTCATAAGTTGTAATAACTGTAGTCTTTTTTGTACATACTTATTTTATTATTTTGAACCTATAGATAATTTTCCTTACATTTGGTTTTAAGCCCTAATAATGTCGTTTTACACGCACATTTGAAAATAAACCTGCGTGACTGTAATTGCAAAATATTAGTTCTTGAAATATTACGTATCTGTTTGCTTATATCTCAATGTGTAATAATTTTATAGTAAGTCAACTGCCTCCGTAGCCTAGTGGTATGGGCGTGTGCTTTGAAACCGGAGGTCTGGGTTCGATTCCTGCGGGACACAACAAATTTTCATTGTTGTTTCCTTGTTGGTTAGGGCCATTTGGGCCGATCACCCAGTTGTCCGAAAAGTAAGATGATCCATGCGTCGGATGGGCATGTAAAGTCGGTCTACCCACCAACCCGCATTGGACCAGCGTGGTGGGATACGGTCCAAACCCCCAATGGAAAGGGGTGTATTAGGGAGGCCTATATCCAGCAGTGGACTATCAGTGACTGATGATGCATGATGATGCAATAGTCATGTTTACTTTTTAAGGAACATTTTTAAACTTTTTCATGTGCGGTTTTATATAATGTAACTAATATTAGCGCTTTTGTTGAAAATAACTTGTTACGATAATAATATTGAACTTTGTTAACGAGCAATCATTGATAATACAACTTTATCAATGATAACAATAAACTGGCCCATGACCCTAGAGTTTCATTTACAAGTTTATAATATCTTTGACATTATTTGCGACTGTAAAATATCATACATATATTCATTAGAAATCGTATCATGCCGTGTCGTGTCAAGTCTGCAAAAATAAGGTGGCGAAAACTGCATCTAGTCCTGAAGGCACAATTGGTCAAGCTGATATTAGCATGGACTCGGCATCTCCAGCCAATGGAATTCTACTCGAGCTAGCCAAAGAAATAAAATATCTAAGACAAGAATTCTGTGCAATGAGACAAGAAATTTCGGAGTTCAAACACGACCTGTTAGCTTGTACAAATCGTGTTACGCTGTTAGAGGAGAAGATGACAAAGCTGGAAGAAAAATTGATAATAAAACCTCAGCTAATTGTGATAATGTTGCGGCCTCTATCACCGATTTGCAACGTAAATTGGACGAGCGAGAACAAGATCTATTGCTGAACGATCTAGAAATGTCTGGGATCCCGGAAAGAACAATGAAAGCGCATATCATATTATTAAGATTATTTCCTTAAGTTAGGGATACACATGGACGAACGCGATGTTGTGTATGCACAGCGTTCAGGGCCTACTCGTCGGAATCGTCAACAGACGATACGCAGTCTATTCAACGACCGCGATCCATCGTAGTTCGTTTGGCGCGTCGTTCAGTGCGTGACGAAGTTATTCGCGCCGCACGCGTTCGGCGGGGACTCACAACAGCTGACATCGATCTGCCAGGAGACCCCAAGTAATTCTTTATCAACGAAAGGCTTACTCGGACCAATCGGCAGCTGTATGGGAAGACACGAGAGGCAGCACTGCGTATGAAATGGAAATATGTATGGACGAAACACGTTCATATTTTTGCACGAAAAGAGGATGATGAGGCAGTCAAGCGGGTAAGGGTGGAATCTGATATAAGCAAAAATTTTTGTGGTTAAATGCGTTGGTTTTTATAATAAAAGATAAACTGTTTTTGGTCAGTGATAATGACTACTGTCTTGTACTTGTTCAAGCAAATTTAATCAGCGAATGTTTGATAAATTGTTATTGTTTTTCTTTAAAAATGTACTTGATTTGTGCATTATTAGTGTTTGTGTTCATTCAAAGTACGATTTGTGTGGTTAAATTAATTTTTTATTATAGTCACTTAAATATAGTAAACTGTAACATTTATTATTGTAGCGTAACAGTTGTATATTTTGCACTTCGTTACATAATTTTAATACACCTAATTTTAGAGAATAGCTGTTTTGGAAAGGTAATTCGTAGAACATTTTTTTTAATTTATTTGCACTGTAGAAACTTTTTCAATACAGTTACGATATACCACCCTGGAAATGTGCCCATCCATAGATTATTTTATACAAATTCTCCTTAGTACAAAGTTGCGTACTCTTATCGAGCGAAATGTTTAACATCCAATATGTAAACAACTGTAACGGGCACTAGATACCAATTTTTGAAGGTTGGTTTTCTCAACGTAGGGTCGCTTAACACAAGCCACGACGAGTTCATAGCTAACGTTCAACGACACTCAGTCGATGTAATGGCATTAAATGAAACATGGCTGAGAATCGGAGAAGAGGGTCGTGCGCCGTTGTTGTCTGGCTATAGGTTTATTCATACGCCAAGACCGCAAAGCGTACGAAACGGTCGCGTGGGGTATTGGCTTCTGCATCAGGCGCGGTATAAATACTCGAACATACTGTCACCTCTACCGACCCAGCCCACAGCTCGGTGGAGCAGATGTGGCTGACCATGTCTATCGCTCGAATAAACAGCTATTGGGACAGCGTACCGTCCCCGTGGCTTGACGTAAGCACTTTTCTTGATGCAATTACTATGTCCGTCAGCTCACTTGCATTTTGCAGTACATTATGATTGTAGGTGATTTTAATATAAATATCATGCAGAGTGCAGACAATAAAGTGCAAAATTTAAATCTTTTTAACGTGTTTAAGCCTTAAACAGCTCGTAAAGTCGCCAACTCATTTCACCGACCACAGCATGTCTCTTTAGATGTCATTTGCACAAATGTCGTGTCCGAAACGTTGTCGTAGAACCCGTATCGCCTCTTAGCAACATGCGTTATTAGTATGCGAATTGAATTGCAAGCGTCCTAGAATATTGCCGAGAAAACTAGTGTAGCAGGCCTTTAAATAACATAGATTTAGAGACATTTAACTCCACGCTCGCCTCATTCAGTGGTATCAAATTTAACAGTAATGACATTAATGAAATGGTTCTCACATTTAACACGTTTATAATAACATTATTTGATACATTTGCACCTTTAAAAACAGTTTTGCTCAGAAATAAACCACAACCATGGATAACGCCGACGATAAAACTTATGATGAATATACGTAATGAAGCCCACGCAAGATATTTAAGAACAAAATCGGACGTACATAAGCATTACTACAAACAGTTAAAGTCACATGTTACATTATCTTTACATCTGGAAAAAGCAGCTTACTTTAATCATAATATAAATAATAACATAAAATACCCTACCCTTTTATGGAAAAATTTAAAAGCCAACATTTTGCCGCCTAAGAATGATTTTGCCCTACCTTTTCATTTTGATGACCCAAACAAAATAAACATACATTTTTTAAATATACCCGGTAAATTAGAAACTTGTAACTTTACATTAAACCAGTTTCAATCGTCTTTATATAAACCCGGCATTAAATTTTCTTTTAAACCTGTCGACCAGACTGTAATATCTAGTATCATAGCCTCACTTAAATCAAATGTCGAAGGGTTGGATGGCATATCTCTTAAGATGTTACGTTTAACGTTACCACAAACACTCGAAGCAATAACAGACATAACAAATACGTCTCTCTCAACTTCAACATATCCAGATATCTGGAAGACAGCAATAGTAAAGCCGTTGCCTAAAATCAACAATCCAACAGAATTAAAAGATCTGCGCCCAATCAGTATTTTACCATGTTTGTCCAAAATAGTAGAAAAGGCTGTATTTCATCATTTCATATTCAACTAGTAGAATACCTAGAAGAAAATAAAATTCTGTCTGAGTTTCAATCAGGGTTTCGGAAAAGCCATAGCACGACCACCGCTCTTCTTGACGTCACAGACAATGTTCTTGCCGCTCAAGACAATGGCATGTGCACCCTTCTTGTTCTGCTGGACTTCTCTAGGGCTTTTTACTAAGATGAAATATTATGGATTAAGTATTGATACAATAAAGTGGTTTCAAAGTTACTTTACAAGCCGAAGGCAATGTGTTGAAATCAGGGTAAATAATAGTAGCGAACCTATCCGATCAGAACCTATTGTCCTCACTAGGGGTTCGCCCCAAGGAACCATACTATCACCATTGCTCTTTATTCTATACATAACTGACATAGTTAATTGTATTAAACACTGCAAATTTCATTTATACGCAGATGACTTGCAAATATATACAATGTTTAAACCTGGTGATCTAAATTAGGCCATAAATTATCTTAATACTGATCTAGAGAATATAAGTAAGTGGTCATTAAATAATTCTTTGGTACTAAATCCTAGTAAGTCTAAATACATCGTTTTGGATCGAAATTAAACATTTCTAGGCTCCTGCACAATCTTAATGTCAAGTTAGGAACGGCTCCAATCGAACGAGTGCTTGAGTTCGTAATCTTGGATTAGAATTGGATGATAGCCTGCGTTTCGAAATTACATTTCCAAGGTAATCCAAAATTGCTTTTATCGACTGAAAATACTTTATAAAATACGGCAATACCTTAGCATTAAAGTGCGTATCCGATTAGTCGAATCGCTAATCTTGTCTAGGTTAAATTACGCAGATGTAATTTATGGTTCTCGTTTATATAGTCGAACGGAACGGCTAATTCAACGCATCCAGAACGCTTGTGCACGTTTTGTTTGAATCCCGCCCGTCATCACGTAACCCCATTTTAAATGACAACAATATTATTAAAATGAAAAACCGCAGGCGCTTACCTCGCTTGCCTCCTATTCGACGTTATAAACCGTCATACGCCGCGATACCTCGAGCGAGATTAGAATGGGTTGGTAATGAGGCAAGCAGTCGTGCAGCGAGGGTTGTCAACAACTAAAAATACAGAGACATAGTTCCGCGGCATTTCGGGGTAGTTTTCGTTACGCGGCAGCCAAATGCTGGAATAACATTCCACCACCGATAAGGAATGCGCGAAATAAAAGCTCTTTTAGAAGTAGATTGAAGACTTTCATTCTACAAATACAACAAAATTTCAATCAGTAATCTGCCGCTGTTGAAAAAACATAAATTTAAGTATGCTCTTGTAACTCTGAGGATGTTTCTACTATTTCTTTTTCCTTTTTTTTTTTTTATAATTTTTTATTTATTTAAAATTTTTTTTTTTTTTAACCTAATATTGTTATTATTGTCTTTTTTTTTTTTTTTTTAAGTGACTATTAACCCGCCCGCGCGATTTCAATATTGCCATATGTGTTTTTTTTTTCCATGTGCAGTACTTTTATTATGTTCAGTACTTTATATTTTCTGTTTTTATTGTTATCTCATTTACCAAATCTAGATTTATTTTGTTAGCCAATTTTTTTTTTGTTTTGTTATTATTTTTCCGTTAATGAGTTCACAGTCGCTACAGTATTTTTTTTTTTAGTACATTGGAAGTCTAGTTAAGGTGTCAGCAGAATACCAGCGTTGGTCATAGCCAACATTATGCTGAGCTGAAACCTTATTGGTCTAGCAACAAATTTATTATACAAATTTTGTACAACTTTTTTTTTTTTCTTTGTAATTCTTTTGTTTTATATATAAGATATGTATGATATATTTTTCCGCTGGACTGATTAAATGAGTTTATTATTATTATTATTATTATCAGCAGTTGATCAACTGATTTAATTAGACATCAAAATATTAATAATCGTGCTACAGCTTAATTAACCTAGCTTATATACATGTGTAGTGTAATAGCTACGTTGATTGGGGTCATATTTTCATCCCCCTTATGGTTTTATGGCTAAATATTCTTTTAGTTATTGGAAATATAATGAGCTTGGTATTTTATAAAATTCAGTTTAAGCTCTGAATCATTATAAATATGTCTTCATTCTTACCGACTAGCAAATAAAATATTATTTCATTTATATATAAGAAGCAGGCCGAGTATATAAATTATCTAAGAGCATTTAGTTTGCTTTGTGAATTGATTGCAATTTTCGCTCCTGAAATATTCCGTTTGCTGGTACTACAATAAAATTTGCCTCCTTCTTCAATAATTTTCTTTGAATGCCTGCAGTGCGGTAAAACAGTATAATTTGTGTTATTACAGTGTTATAATTTTTCAACATTTAAAAATGTTTACATTAATTGGAACTAAAGAGGTTATAAAATGGTTATATTAATCATACGTACAGAACGTATGATTTATATAACCGTTTTAAAATGAGTACATTGTAATATATAACGATATGTAACCACTACGTATAACAAAACATTTTTCTTGCCTGTCTATCTGTATGTTCGTTCCAGCTCATGTCTCGAATGGCTGATCCTATTTTGACCGGACTTTCACTGGAATGTAGCTGATGTAACTAAAAGTTGGCTACCTTTTTAGAAAAAGTCTAACAGTTTTTTTTTTTACATTTCACGCACACAGCCGTAAGCAGCACTAAGTGAATCATAATACACGTATTTTCCACGACGGCCACCATAATACAAAATTGATATCACGATATGAATAAGTTTTGTTGCTTAATAATTCGAATTCCCTAATGCTTGCTATAATATTGCTTTGTGATGCAAACGAGCAATTTAAATTGACTCTCAGTGGAGACTAATAGAGCGTCTTCCTCTGGGGCTATTTTGAGTAATATTTTCCTCGAGTATTCCATTGAAGGACGCTGCTTGTTATTACATAAATTTGTAGTTTTCTATTCTATTTTTAAGTGTCTTATAATATTTAAATTTATGCCTACAATTTATAAAAAGTTTTTGTCAATCAATAAACTTTCTTCTTATGAATATATTTTTGGAATAATTAGTGAGTGAGTTTAGTAAAATCTTTTAAATATTATGTTAAAATATTCAAATATTGTTAAATTTGCTATTGATTCCATCTGCCATAGATAATACATTAAAAAAGCTTTATTCTTTTAAATTTGGATCTACATTTATTACATTACTGTAAGCATAACGGAATTTTTATTTTGAATTAAATTGTAATGGCTTGCGCGGCCGACAGGCTCTTGCGGAGCACTTTTTGATCTACGGAAATAGAATCTTTACGAGTAACGCTTTGGGCGCAAAAGTTAAACGGTTGCCAATAATTTTCTGGTGGAATCCGCCACGACGATTCACACCAAAAGAATTTACATGAGATAACTTAAAATTTGGCTACTAAACCAGATGATTCACAATTTAGTATGTTATCGGCGCTAATTAGTGATAGATGTAGTTCTTTCATAGGCAGTAAATTAGCTTAATGTAGTTATTGAAAATTAATAGACCTAAAGTGTTACGAAAATGTTTTCCTTTTGCAACATTTTATAAATTTGGTTTATTTTTTTAATAAATTATATTAGTCTCGGCACTGCATGGCATCAATTTCACTTATGGGCGCGTCAGAACTATCGCGTCATACGTCTCAACCCCTATACAAAGATATATAGATTCCCCTGAATCTGTTACTCAGGGGCCATAGTAGGCAGGAGATCTCAACCCTGGTAGCGACAAGGGAGAAAAATCTCCTAGCCCTTAGTGGGCGGCACGCCTACTGTTATTTTTATTTTTTTTTCGCCCTTGGAAAAATCCTGCTTTCGGATTGTGAGTGAAGCAGGGAAATGGGGCTCCCCGGCTAAGATGGAGCGGCCGGTATACCCACTAAAAACTAACGGTTACTCCTTTCCCATGTCACTGTAGTCGGGGCCGCGGGTACTTTCACGGGTGTTGTCAGTCTTTGGCAACGCCAGCGCAACGTGGCCCTCTCGGGCCACTTCTCTTAGGTGGTATGTGGGACACCCAGTACTTCGCTTTAGGTGCCCTTTTAACCCTTACAGCCAATTCTGTCGGTGGATTAGGTAGCAAAAAATTTAAAGGCGCTGGAATGCTATAACAATTGCCAAAGATAGTCATGAGAATCGGATTGACTTTTTACATCTCCCTCTGATAAGAAACAACGGTAATAAATTTTTAAATGTAGTAAATGTAGTAAAAACATAAATACTTTTTGTCAAACCAACATTAAAAATTAAGAAATAGAAAGATATGTCAATTTTAAAATAAAAACTGACGGTTATTCAAAAACATACAGAGATACAGACATATACCAACTTAGTCTGCCCGTGATCATGGATGCTGAAAAAGAATCCGAAACGTCGGGAATAAATATATTTAAATAATGTGAAAAATCCGTAAATAAGTGGATTTGTTAATTGTTTCTATTTATATATTTTTAATTGGTTAAAGCAAAGATGTTATTAATTACGGAACTCTGTAATTACTCGGCCTATTGTCGTATTTAATAGAATTTATAGTATAATAAGGCTTACGGAGTAGTCAAATCAGTTAATATTTAATTACGCTTATTGATGTTTGAGATAGACTCGATCTTTGTTGCTTTATCATCATCATCATCATCAGCCTGTGTTAGTCCACTGCTAGACATAAGACAGAAAGCTTACCCTAATGCACGGCTTCTCAGAAGGTGGATTTTGGACCAATCACCACGTTGGTCCAATGCGTTAGGTGTGGGTGGACTGACTTTTACTATGCCCATCCGACGTATATAAAAAGTCGATCCACCCATGGATCATCTTACAGACAATTTGGTGATAGGCCTAAACTGTCCTAACCAACCAGAAAACAACGATAACACAAAGTTGCTGCCGCGAGATTCGAACACACGACCTCTGGTTTATAAAGCAAGGGCCAATACCACTTGTACATGGAGGCGGTTGCAGTACCTTTTATAACATAAACCGTTTGATTTAATTTTGACTTTTGAGAAGGACTTTTTACATATCACGTAAATGTGTAGAATCTTTTTGATTTTTTATTTTATGTGTAAAAGAAAAGGTTACTGACGGGTTTTAGTTTATATAATAAAGGTTGTTCACGGTTTTTGATGACATGCCAACATTGAAAGATTATGTTTGTAAAGGAAAAGTTCTATAAGTACCTTTTCAATTTTATACTTTTACTAAATAATTCTCTCTCATTTTAGAACTTGTCCAGAACAATAAAAAAATCATTATTACGCCATTATGAAAGCCGTTTACAGTATCGTGTATAATGCAAGACGGAAACAGAGTTTGCCAAAGTGAGTATTGTAAGGTTTTCTGTACATTGTACTAAGATTACTTAATATAACTTTTTACTAATTTACAACTTTTTGATTATTAAAATACTCTATATAAGTTTTAAACATATCACAAAGATGCATAAAATGCCCGATTCATATAAAGTTTACACCAAAACCTTAAAAAGAAGACTTTAAATATAACTAAACATAGTGCATTAATATTATCACGATGCTACAAGCAATTGAAGTAATTCTGATTTATCCCAAGTAATATCAGATAATAAAATATCTCAATCAAAAAAACATTTTTTTAAACAATATTAAGTATGCAAAAACAAACTTTATAATTTTTATAAAACTACCGAAGTTTGTTGACGATTTTAAATTTTCGCCACTTTTTTCTTGGGAAAAAGTTTTGCTTGCCTGACCAACCTACTTATTCCCGCAAGAATAAGTATATGCAAAGAATCGATAATATTGTACCCTTTTATTGTGATTATGTAGTTGGGGTTTCAAAGTATGGTTTGTGAAGCTCCTGACGTTGAAATACAAATTGTTTGGTACCGTTTCTTGAAGTTAATGACATGTTGTCAGCATACATTTTTAGGAGGTTTTATTGATTGTCATGGTTTGACTTTATTTATAGAAATTATATAATAGTAAAATATGAAATCACCAATTTAACTAAAACGTAGCATACTTTATTAAATATAAATATATCCTTAAGCAGTTTCAGATGAGATAAAGGAAAACTGGCCGTGTGGCTGCGGCATAGAATTAAGCTTTCCTACTTCCTCCCTCGGTGTCGTAAGAGGGGCTAAGCGAAAAATCGCTTTCAATATCATACTATGGCGGCCGACACATGGCGGGATAACTACTCGACCTTCAGATCCCAAAATGTCTACACCCTCAACGGGCAGCGGAGTTCGAGGTGTAAAGGTCTGCGGTTGCCAACCCTATGGCAAAACCCCCTCATGAATAATAACAATGACGCGCGGCCCCCAGTCTCCGGCAGCCTCACTATTCCTGGCTAAGGTAGCGGCCTTGGTAACGGCGGGCAGAGGGTGCAAAGAATCCCGGTGGGATTCGGCTACCACCAACAACGACTGGACCTGGTAACTTTCAACGCACGGACATTGAGGACCAACGAGAGGATGACGTGATGAGGTGTCGGAATTTTCGTCCGCATGTCTCTCATTAACAAAATTGTTAAAATCGAAAGTGTGTCGTCAAGGGTGGCATACCTTTTACTCAAAATATCCAAACGATATTCGTTTAAGGTCATACAGGTATATGCACCGACACACACTCCGATAAGGAAGAAAGGAGGTCGAGGCAATGTGAGGATATTTCACGCGCCATACATTCCTCCAAAACTCAATACATGGTGCTGATGCAAGACTTTAATGCGAAACTAGGAAAAGGAAAGACGATGAGCTGATTGTCAATTTTGGAGTAGGGCAACAGCTAGCTGACTTTATGGAGAGGGAAGGATAATATATGATGAACTCCTTCTCAGAAGCAGCCCCACAGAAAGTGGACCTGGATAAGCCTTGATGGTTCCGTAAAAGCGAGATTGACTTTATCATGACGACCAAACGCCAAATATTCAATCATGTCTCTGTGACTGCAGGTTCAAAACCGGTAGCGATCGCCGACTGGTAAGGGGCACTTTGAATCTTAACGTTAGGCTGGAAAGATAAAGTCCACGCTTCGTCCGTCTCGAGCCCATATTCAAAATGCCAATGGCTTTCAGCTCGAACTTAGCAATCGCTTCCAAACCCTAGACAAGAGCAACGCAGTGGACGATATTAACACTGAGCTCGAGGAATCTGTTCATGGTGTGGGTTCTAGGTTTTATAAAACACACCGCAAAGCGTGAACCCAAAAATTCTCCGTTGCCACTCCTAACCTTCTGGATACAAGACGGAAGATGCGGCTACAGTCTTCTTCTAATAAGTCAGATTATAGGCAGCTTAATAGGCAGATCTCCAAGTATATGCAGCGGGATTTGCGTGACTTTAATACATTTCGTATTAAATAAGCAATAAACGGAATCAAGGTCCTCGCCAGAGATCTGTTTATCGGGCAAAGTCAGTTGACTAAGTTAAAGACCGATAATGGGGCCGTTATCTCCAGTAGGCCGGTGGTTTGAGTAATATTAAGAGGTTCTAATGAAAGTTGTACACATCGTCGTCGGAGCCGCTTACTGAAGCGAGTGACGACCCAAAGCAAAGCTTACCGGCACAACTCGAAAATATCTCGGACGTCAGTCTAAGCGAGATACGAATGGCTTTCGACCAACTTAAGAACGGCAAAGCGCCTGGTGAGGCCGGAATTACAGAAGAAAGCTGGTGAAGAACCGGTACGTGTAGATCTTCAGAGACTCTTTAATTTCAATCTACAGGCTGGTATTACGCCAGGGCGAGGAGTTTTTCAAACCTCTACAACTATATTTGAACCAAAATTAATAGGAGTCAATCAACAATCAGAATATATGTAAAAAATAATTTTTAAACAGATATTAGAATTACTTATAAGAATTTTTCTTTTTTGTACTTTATTAGCTTCCTGTTATAAAATCTCCTCTCTCTCTCTCTCTTCCTAGCTATGAATCCAATCCAATTCGCTCAAATTCGCTCTATCCGTGTTGTTATGTCGGCTTCAGAAACCTGACATTCACTCATGTCCCTCAGCACTACATCTTTCCACCTGGTCTTCGGTCTTCCTCTAGGTCTTTTTCCGGGGATAGAAAATTGCAGTGCTGCGTTTCCTATATAGTCCCGCGTCTTTTGTTTCACGTGGCCATACCATCGCAGCCCTGCATTTTATCGGCGATGTCGCGCACACCCAAGCTACCTCTCACGGACTCGTTGCGGATCCTGTTATAAAATATTGTTCTCAATTGTAAGCCAAACCATACACAAACTGTTCTCAAAAGCCACGATAAATCACATCAATAACAAGCTCGATGAATTCCAGCCACCGGAGAAGGCCTGGTTTTCTTGTCAGGTTTATTATCGACACGTCGAGGTGCTAAGAAGTCTGCAAAGCGCTGCTTTTGTGTCCCCGAAACTGTTCATAAATGCTCTGGAGGATGCCTTAAATACCCTAGATTGAGGGATATGTCAAAACATCTAAGCCGAATATCGTTAAGTAGCCAGGTTAAGTTTGTAGCGAGTAGCTTAGGATGAGTCGTATTGGCGTTGTAAATAAGGGTTATAAAAACATAAAAAAATGCTGTTAACAGTAGTGGACGGATAAAGGCTGATGAATGCTAATGATGATAAATGTAAAAGCCTTTGCCATCTAAGTACTAGTATAAAAGTTACAATTAAAGAATCAACAATACATGTGTACTATAATAGGTTTTTGTCAACAGCGTTAAACTATAGATGCTGTCGTCATACGTATTCGCTCGGTAACAGTGAGTAGACCTAAGAATAAAATAAGAGTAAACAAGATTGTTATTTATACGTATATTATATATAAAGATATAAAAATCAATTGCTGTTCGTTTGTCTTGAATTATTTCTGAAAGTCCAGGAAGGTGTAAAAGGTAAGTAAAAATAAATGTTAGCGGAATTGAACAAAATAAATTATATTTTTATACCTACATAGTTGTTCTCCAGAGGTGAAAAATAGATTGATGATTTCACTTAACAACAGTTATTATATTTTTATATGGATTATAATAAGTTATATGAAAAAGTATAGATCTATCGATTGAGGCTGGCACAAAGCCTGCCGGGTCAACTAGTCAAAGTATAATTATATATAATGTTTTTTTTATAAATTTATGTTAACATTATCTGCGTATATTTTTTTATTTATATCATGAATATTATAAAACTCGTTTAATTTAAAGATTCATATACGTATTAAAGTTCGATTTTTATTAAAATATAACGTAATGTAAATAACCTCCCTACTTTATCGTGAAATCCGTTGCACTTAAATGAAATTATGCGAATGAGCATTTAAATTCCACTTATTTATAGAACTCTCAATAAACGAGACCGATAAAATTACATCAGCGACCAGCCATTAAATTAACAGTTAAATTGCAATATTATAAATGGCATTAGAACAGGAGAAAATGTCTGAATTGCCTTCTTTGGCAATGTGCTTTAAATTTTTATATTAAATTTACAATATTTAACTGCTTTTTAAAATTCTTTATCATTTATATAGTTGTTATACGTGATTTTAAATGTAAATCGTCACAATACGATTTAAAATCGAAATATATTAATCCCATACACCTAGAAAGACGGGAATAACTAATTAATAATAAACGTGGTATATATGTTAGCTATGTAAAAGGAAAATCATTCCATAAAACATTTGTAACGAAATTCGTATTTCGTTTAAAATAAAAATGACGATATCAACCTGAAAATTACGTTTTTGAAAAAGAAGGATGAGTGCACGTTGAATGACGATGAACACGTTTTATTTTTAACACATATTTATAAATTCAGAAAACTGTGAAAATCATACAACATTGAGAAAAGTGTTAATTGTCCTATTATTACATCATTAAATGTATTATATCAGATCATATAATACATTTAATGATAATTAAAATGGAATTATGACACTATAATAACGGATATACTTTTCCTGTACAAAGTTGTGTCATGTATTTAAAAAAAATAATTTAATGTAGTCCGAATATTATTTCTAAAGCAGGTATTTAAAGAAAAAAGCAGGTATTTAAAGAAAAGAAGTATCGATATTGACGTGACGTCTTTCCGAAATCGTGTAAAAAAGACGAGTCTGAAATATAGAAGGGGAGAGATCCTTGTAACCGCTACCCGGAACGGAATCCTCGTTTGTGATAAGTGCTGTGCATCTGTGATAGTGTTGGTGTGTTGAATGGTGTTAGGCATCAATTCGTCCGTTCGAGACATCGTGGTTGTTGTCGGAGTCACGTGAGCCGTTTCAATGTGTTTCAGTATAAGAGACGTTTAGTTGTCGTCAACATTTTTACATTTTGGAATTCTCTTTGAGATTTCTAAAAATATTTTAAATATGCTTTTTTTTTAATTTAGCTAACCTAACATTTCTTACCCTGTTTCGATAAAGTTACAGGACCGCAAACATTTAGTGTTATACCCTGTTATTTAACGGTTTACTTCAGGATTTTTCAAACTGTGAATATATGTTGTTCTCTTCTAAGTTTTATAAAATTTCTTTTAAACTAGTGGAATTTTGCCCGACTTCAAACAGTATATAACCATTTTACGTAATTTGGGGTACTTATTTTTATCAAACTATTATGTAATATTATGTAAATCTATACTCGTATCAATCAACCTTAAATAAGCTTTAAGGACAGAATTCTACAAGCAGTACAATGTGCAAAAGCTTCTTACACATAATGATTATACTGACAAATGTATGGACTCATTAAAATTCTCTGTTGGGCTCTTTCAAGCCTCTAAAACGTCGATCTGCCAACGGTATGAGTTATGTTCTATCAAGGTAAGCACTGCCTAAGGAATTCGGTATTTGTCTTTTTTAATATAATGTTATAATATAATAGCCTTATATAAATTTCAAACGACGTGAAAAAGTCAGCAGATACTGAAAGAACAAAAGGATTACCAAAATAAACGGACGATCTCGGTTATACCATTAACTTTATTGTTTGCTATTAAGATAAGGGAGTTTGTTTTTCTCGTGTAAAGCTTTCGTCGCTTGTGAGAAAGTGAACCGTCTTACGGTGAAATAGTCTGCTGCATTAGTTTTATCTTTCTAAATGTGCTGGTATCTATTGTTTAAAACACATTTAAAAGCGAACATACCGAATACCGTTCAGTATTACTTAAGGGACTTTAACTTGCTGTATACGTGTATATAAGACAAAAAAGTTTTTGGGTCAATTTGATAATATAAATTCATTATTTTGTTTACAGAAAAAATAAACACCAAAATTTCATAAAGTATTTAATCACTTATAATTAAATATCCGATATTAGACGAGATCGATTGATGAAGATGCTGTGATTAAAAATCATTCAGTTCATTTAGTGGAAAATGAAAAACGGAGAAGAGCAAGTGTGCAGCAGACGGGTTAATAAGACGGGAGGTATTTAACTACTAGTATATATAATGATATATATATTACAAGTATATGCACCAACGGAAGCAGATAGTGAAAAGGAAATAGATGAGTTCTATAAGACGATCGACAAAACTCTAGAAACTGCACACAAAAGTAAACTGCAATCATACTAATGGGAGACTTCAACGCGAAGGTTGGAGTTCCAAAAAAAGAAGAATATCTTGTCGCAAGACAATTTGGATACGGGACAAGAAACGAACGAGGCCAGAGATTAATGAACTTCGCCTTAGAACATAAACTAACTATAATAAATACATGTTTCAAAAAGAGGTTGAACAAAAGATGGACATGGAGATCTATATATATATCTATAATAGACTACATATTATCAAACCAACCATTATTATTTCAAGATACGTACGTAGTTAGGAACGTTGAACTTAAACTTTGAATCAGATCATAGATTAATCAGAGCAAAGTTGAATATAAATTACCACAAAAAACGTAGAGTAAACTACTCAAACCAACATACAATTCAGCTAAAATATGAAAAAGAAAATTCCACTTTCAGAAAAACTCTATCGATGATGCTACTTAATCACAATATGAAGCAAAATTACTCAGTACAAACACTCTACGACCACCTTACAAAGTCAATCGACATAAGTTTAAGATCAGCTCAAGCAACAAAAAAAGAACACAGCTGACAACAAAAATAGTTATCAGAACAAACAATATCTCTTTTAAAACGCAGAAAAGAACTCCAAAAAACCAAGAACAAATCAAGAGCGATAAAAAACGAACTTTCTGCACTCTTCAAGCTTGTAAAAAAATAAATTAGAAACGATTATGCGAAATATAGACAAAATACTATAGAAAAACGTCTCAATGTAACCGGAAATTCGAAAAAGGATTTAAAAGAACTATGTACAAGCTAGCCTTGGGTAAAGGGCTAAAGAATTCTGGCAAAGACCTTATCAAGCATAGAGACATCATAACTACAGCAACAGATTTATACAAAAGTCTATATGCAGCTAAAAATCAATCATCTACAACTCGGTCAAAATCAATCATCTAAAAATCATCAAAAACAAACCAACCCGTAGAGCAGGCCGGTTTCAGGAAGGGCTTCTCTACAGTAGATCACATACACGCGTTAGAGAAGTATCGTGAACAATCGAAACCACTCTACCTCGGATTCATCGACTACCAGAAAGCCTTCGATACGGTGGCCCACGACTGCGTCTGGCAAAGCCTGAAAGACCACGGAATAAGCGAAGTATATATAAAAACCATCCAAAGCATTTACGATAACAACATAGGCAGAATAAAGCTATAAACATTGGGCCCGAGTTTCCCCGTAAAGAGAGGTGTGAGACAGGGTGACCCTCTATCACATATAATATTTATCGCCGTACTCGAGAGCGTCATCAACAATCTGGACTGGAGCCAATGCGGAATTTTCATGCGTGGAGCTTTTTTGAGTCATCTACGCTTTGCCGATGACATTGTTATAATGTCCGAATCAGGATCAATTGCAACTAATGATTAAAGATCTATAAACAGCTAGTACTTATGTCGGATTAGAAATTAATTCACTAAAACCAAGATAATGTCTAACGGTTACAAAAACATTTTTATTAAACATTATTAAAAATTAAACCATTTTTAATATCAAATCACTATATCAAAAGAGTCACTTACCAAGTTTATTATTAAGGCAATATATCAGGACTCAGTGAATAAAAACTTTATGCAATTAATTGATTATCGCAAAGTTGAAACGAGCCTTTCGCATCTGGAAACGACTAAACAGTTATAAAAATGATGATGCTTGGTGTTAAAGTCAGTAATTAAATTTTTATCTAACATATTTTTTCCTATTAACGCTCGATAATGTAATATTTTTACAGTGGGTATCAGTCCATGAAATATAAATAATATGCTAATTACCTTTGCCTTAAGGCTAAAATCATTCATCTTAATGTAGTCTAACTGTAACGCTAGTTGCAAGAAAAAGTAAATAAAATTATACCACAGAAATGCAGCGTTTCATGGCTAGTTTTATACTTTTAAAAATTTTTACATTTTATGGTTATTAAAATGAGGAGAAACAATGAACAAAGGTAATTTTGTGCGTAAGTTTTTGACATAATATTATCTATACATCCGTCTCAGTATCCGTACAAGCAACGCTACGGTCAAAGGTTACCATGAGATAAGAGTACACGAAAGCCAATACTAACTACTAGCAGACCCTGCCAGGCGTTGCTGCGGCGAAGATTTCGTTATTTTACATTTTAAAAACAGTTTAAGGGCTCAATATAAACGGAAAGAGTATATCAGTCATGATAAATGTCATTTTTAAAAAAACAGTGACCTCGATGATGCTATCATTACACCTAAATACAATAAATAATATATAATAATAGTAATACAATAAATTAATACTTTTCTATTAAAAATGTTATAATTTGTATTGATGCGGAGCACTACCACCAAAAATATAATTTTAACGTTTTAGTTGCATGGTTATTAAAAAACCGAGAAGTAATGTTGATTACATGCGTCGTCAATCGTAAGAAACAAAATTAAAAATAACGAATATTTACAATACCTACAATCGTATTTGCATTGAATATGTCATCAAAATATTTTCTTGTTATGTTATGTTGGGTACAATATCACTTTTATTTAATTTTGCTCTGTAAAGATCAATTTACAATTTTACACGCATGTTAGGGACTATTTCATTTTATGTATTACTTTTTTATTTAATGGCCTAGTATAAAACATCGGCGTTATGTAGTTGCATTTTGTTTTAACAATAGATAAAAATTATTATTAAATTAAATGACCAAAAGTTATTAATTTTAAGCAATTACTTTTTATTTTTCAATTCTCTTATTATCAAACAAAAGTTTATGCTATTAATGAGCGCCATCTATTGACACATACAACGCAATGATAGATAAAACCAACCGTCACAATCGTTTTGTAGCAAACATTTTGCAACAAATAATAGTAGAAAAACAAAACTAAATAAAACAATATTGCGAATAGAACTAAAGATGTATCTATCTTATTTAGCTATTCTATCTTTCAACTTGAATTAAACTGCACATCGTGTACAACTATATTATAAAATCGGTTAAATAATTTCGGAATCCATCACGGCTCGAGGTTTATATATATTAAGATGTCTATATGTATAATACTTTATTTATTATTAATAATTGTCTTGATTTTTTTTGTAAAAGACTATTAAGGCAAATAATATTTTACTTAACATATTATTTTGAAGTAATTAGTGTACATATTCATACAACTTAAATTGTAGGTAACTGCTTTAAGATATAGTCTACAATTTAAATCAATGGTATTAGTTTTTAAGCAAGTAAAAATTATAAAAATGGTAATTTCTAGTTGCGTGCAATACACATACTGCATAGATACCCTTGAATAGTATTAAAAATATTCTCGGAAACATATATGGAAGAACTTCATCGAACAGGTAAAAACATTATTTTTCCTGTGAAATTTTCATACCCATAATTTATTCTTCAATATAGGCGAAGAACATTGTAATTTTTAAGGATTTATTTACAATCAACCTGTGTCCCAATATCATACGTGTTGAATGGATTAACAAGTCGCGCCCTAACGAAGCCCTGTCGAGCCTTTGTTAACGTTAGAAAATAGTCTTTGACCTTACGAAATATATAACAGATAACACTAATAGATCTTTGAAGTGTAAATGTCCCAAAATATACTTTTGAAAACGTGAATCAACGAGAAAACATGATATAATACATGAGGTCATTAGTATATGCGCAGTTCCTCTATATATTACTAAAGTTTTACTACTTTTCTGTCATCTTCTATCAATTCCAAGTGTAGTAGGGAGCACAAATTTTCTAAATTAGTACTTCACTCCTTGCAATACGCGTGATTGGGCAGTTGACTGACGATGTAACTGCACTAATTTATTTCGCATACTCTCACAGCTTTTTGTCCTATAGATTATTATGCGCCCAATTATAATAAGTTGTGTAATTATTAGAAAAATAAAAAAGAACGTAAACTTAGGGGGCAACGAATATCATTCACCAAGAAAGCGGTTCTTGCAGGCCCTATTCCTCTCGCATTGAATGAAATAAATAATAAGTTTTTTTTTCAGGTGCAGGTCAATAAAAAGGGGATTTTCCGAAGCAGCGTAGCTTATCATATTAAAGGTTGAAATAAAAACCAGTTCAGGTCAACATAAAATAAAAGAAGTCCCGCTAAGACAGTCTTTGCTTATCATTATCATGGAAATGATTTGCCTTAATTTTTCTTTAAATCTATCTTTCTGTAATCAACCCCTTGCATAAAACCTATACTTCACTCTAAATAAGACTATAAAGGGTGCATAATACCATGTTTTTAACTTCTTCTAGTTATAGGACCGTCAATAATGGAAACTACCGATGGTAGGTCCCCTTTTTACTGAAGATCGACAGGGTGGATACCACCGCGGTGCCTATTTCTGCCGCGAAGCAGAAGTGTGAAAACACTGCTGTGTTCCGGTTTGAAGGGAACCGTAGCCAGCATATTTACTGGGTAAAGAGACTTAACACTAAATGTCTCACGGTAGGCAGCGCGTTGGCGATACGACCGGTATTGCCGTGTATGGGCGTCAGTGACCACTCCCCATCAGGTGGCCCGACTGCTCGTCTGCCTGCGTATGCTATAATAAAAAAAGAACTAATAATTCATGAAATTTATGATAAATGTTCGCGCGCATTTCTATACAGCCGCGCAAATTGGTTACCCAATTATCTTCCTTCCTTTTATTACTATAATACCGTAGTCGGACAAGTGCCTTCGGGAGTTCCTACGCAGCGCATCATATTTTTATGTCACGCGACGCGAATGGCCACCGCTCCGTTCTAATAGTTTTAAGTTTACCGCGAACCCCAACCGCGTCACCGAAGACGCCTGCAGCTGTGCCGCCATCAGACGAGGTATTTATCCTTCCTATTATCGCATTTTCAATCCGTCTTCATAACCACGTTGTCCGAGCCGGATTACGCAATTGGTCCTTCGAACCGCATCCTCGCTTCTGGTCCTTAAATAGGATCTACCATATCGCCGTCACTCGAGCTAGTGGGTCCAAACCAAAACGATGTATAATTTTGCATTACATTATTTTAATTATAGTACCGTATTTAACAGTTTCATAAATATTTATAAAACTTGAGTCAGTGTAGTGTACTTTATACTATACAAACTATTATAACAATACTTGTTCGGACCCTTCTTTCGTCGATTTGCTCGTTTATTATTTAAACAGTCTGATATGATAATTGTGATATTTTAATTTTTTTCTCAAATTATGCCTAATACTTATGTATACATTATTAATTATAGTTTAGCTAAATAAAAGAAAAAAATCACAATTTTTACCTAAGTCTTAAGCATAAAATAATGATCTGCTTAACAATATGTATAACGCTTTTAACTCGATAATTTTAAAGATCTCATAAAGGTTGCTATTACCACCAGGAGATAAATTAAGTTATAGCTATTATTTTTATGCCTTAACATGAAGGTAAAAGGTCGAAGCTTTTAAATATAACTCAGGTTTAAGAAATAAAAAAATACAAGATAATTTAAAATTATGACAAGAAATCTTAACAACATGAATTATTCGTATAAATATTTTTGATAATACGAATTTATAAATATCTTTTACTTATTACTCATTACGGGTAGTTTTTAATTAAAACTGCTAATATGTCTTTAAGTGACACCGCGATTATAAATTTCCGTGCGAATTTCCCAAAGGAAACCGCTTGATACTATGCTCCAAATTTGTTATTCAAATTAATACGTTTACCATAAAGGTACTGCCTCCGTAGCCTAGTGGTATAGGCGTGTGCCTTAGAAACAGGAGGTCGTGGGTTCGAATCCTGCGGGGACTCAACAAATTTTCATTGTTGTTTCCTAGTTGGTTAGGGCAATTTAGGCCGATCACCCAATTGTCTGAAAAGTAAGATGATCCATGCGTCGGATGGGCATGTAAAAAGTCGGTCCACCCACCAACCCGCATTGGACCAGCGTGGTGGGATACAGTCCAAAATCCCCTAATGTATGGAGGTGTATTAGGGGAGGCCTATGTCCAGCAGTGGACTATCACAGGCTGATGATGACCATAAAGGTATTTTGTTGTCATGAATTCACTTAATAGACAAATAGTGAGGCGGAAATATTATATATAATCCATCTCTAACTATATAATTATATATATAGATAAATAGTGTAAGAAAGGGCTTGGGGTTATCAATAAATGGCGGAGATTTACTTTGTATATAAAAATTAAATGTGTATATGAATGACTCTATTCTAGTTTAAGATATTTTATTATAAACTTCTAAAAATGCACAAATGTTATTTCTATGTGTCCCCCCAAGGGAGGCCAAGACCAATTAGAAACTGGCGGTAGCAATTTCCTTAGATATTAAGGCTGCTTTTTATAATGCCTGGTGGCCGGCAAAATTTCATCGTTTGCGACACACCGTTTGCCTAAACAACATCTTTGGGCTCATTGGGAATTACGTCAAGGATCGTAGGGTGGTCCTTGATTACGCAGGCGAGAGTGTCTTCAAGCAATGACGAAAGGCTGTGTGCAAGGGTCAACCTGTGGCCCGATCCTTTGGGACGTTATTCTTGATGAATTTCTGGAATGTGCTCTTCCCGATGGTTGCCACATACAGTCTTTCGCAGATGATGTTCTGCTGATGATGTTCTGCTGGTAATAACGGGTGGCAATATAGGCGAGCTAGAAGCAGCCATCAACGAGGCACTAGCAAAATTGGTCCAATGGGAAAACAGCGTTAAGCTTTCTTTTGAACCTAAAGACGGCCAATGTGGCGACAAAAAACTGCATTTTCGTTGCCACATCCAGAACACTAAATTGTAAGCTATTTAGTGTTCTGGATGCCGTGTAGATTTTTAACAAACTCTGCATTTTCTCGAGACCTACCTGGGGAACCCACCCTGAAAACATCCGCGCTATCTATTTACACGTCATCCAGCCTATAGTGACATATGCGGCGGGTATTTGGAGACATGCAGCAAGAAAAGAGGGGCATAAAATACGACTCGGGAGCATGCAACATGGCTTACCTATCAGAGCAATTGGAGGATTCCGCACGGTATCAACATCTGCGGCTATTGCACTAGCTCAGTTTACTCTAAAGGATCTCAAATTGCTGAAGTGCACTAAAACTACATAACACTTACACAGTTTATCAGGTAGAGCTCTTGGCCGTATCTGAGGCCTGTAATTGAGTCAACACGAAATGTCACACAGGCCACATTATTCAGCGACTCTTTATCATCTGTTCTAGCAATAGCAATTCAGAGAATAGAAGCAGTACGCACCTATTTATCTCTGCTATTCACCAAACTAATCATAAACACAAAACAAGGCATACTGTCGCAATTTACCTGGCATAGGTTAAGCGTCACGCGGGCGTGTCTGGCAATGAGGCAACAAATAGAACAGCCAAACTAGCGTGTAAACTGCGCAAATCACTGAAATACGCGGCTTATTCCATCGCACACGTCAAACCTCAATGTAAAAATATCAGCAAACGTTCAATGCAAGCCAGTTACGCCAGCGCTGACAAAGGACAGCATACCAGGACACTACTCCCTATACTAGATCACATTGACGACCTCATGGCATTAACTACTCCAACCTTTCAGCTCACTCAAATTCTTACTGGTCATGGGTATCACAAGGCCTACTTAAAAAGTGTTAACATCATTGCAGTAATCTAGCCTATATAAAATACTGTTTCTGTTGTTAGTTTTAAGTAATTAAAGGATGTCAGTTATGGATTTTGTATTAAATAGCAAATTCCAACTAATGTATGTTTGCGGCCTCCTTTGTGATTCACGATAACGTTGCCATAGATATATATCATCTTTGCATGATGAGGAGAAATGTTAAATAGTTCAGGATTGTTTACTGCATAGTTAAGTAATAAGTTACCAAGTTTTTGCTGTCCCGTATTGTCTCGTGTAGGTGTACAATAATAATAAGCCATTCATAATTTTTGGACACAAAAAGCATCGTCGTTTCAGCCTGTTAGAGCCCACTGTTGAGCATAGGCCACCCCCATAAGTCGCCAAGAGGTACGATCCTTCGATCCTACCAGCAGAGAGAGTACGAAGTATGTGTTATTCCTCGATCTGAAAATTATCCATTTTGTCTACATCTATTACGGGGATATTTTTATTCAATATTACAGGGTTATTATTCAAATTTACCTAATAAAAATATACAGCCCCTTTTATGGATAAAGTTGAACGCTCAATAGATGTCTCAGGGCAAAGCAGGCTTGCGGCGTTTCACCCTGATTTCATATAGCAGCAAATTACTTTCATGTATACGTCTATTCATCTCATTGTCCTTAATTAAAATTTAAAATAAAAATATTTTATGGTGGTTTTAAACGTATTTATTTAATTATTTTGTATATATTTTGTAAAAAGATTGATTTAAAGATTGGTGGATTTAAGAAATGAAAAAGCCATTGATTTGTGGATTTCATAATTTTATTATATTAGATAAAAAACAAACAAAACGATATTTAAATTGGACATCCATGATTCGACACTTTTAGTATAAAACAGACATTTTCAAATTTCAATGATATATTAAAATATTATAGCCGTTGATAAAAAAAAGTAATTCATTCACAACAGTTTACTACATTTAATCCACTGCAGAAGCAATTTTAAATATCTCAATCTTGCTAATGCCGTTTTGCATATTGCCATGAAAAAAACCCTGCTTTCATATTAAAAACCCAAATTTTCATTTGTAAGTAAAACCAACAGCATTTTTTTTAAACGTAAATCATAAATTAATATTAGGTAATTAAAAGTTTATTTGTTTGGAAAACTTTTAAAAAAGAACTAATTTGTTTTATTTAATGATTTAAAATATTTTTTATAATGTTATTTAAATGAACTCATCTAATTAAAGATAAAAATTATCAAATAATTCCCCTTTTTTGGTTTTACTTGTTAAAATAGTAAAAAACGTTCAAAATGCTAAAATAGCTGTTAAAAAAAAAAATTTTTTAAATTAATTTGGATGAAAGATTATGGGGAAAATTAAGTCTTGTTCGTTTTATTTTTCCTAACTTAAAATCGAGACCAATTCGAATTCTTAATTGTACTGTTTACGTCCTTAAACCAAATGATGTTTTTATTGACTTTTCTTTGCCAAACATGAAGCCCTATAGTCTTACTTATAGAAACATTTCGTTTCAATTGTAGTGTTGTTGTGTTGAGGAGTTGTAATTGTTCTTTCAATGTAAAACTCAACCCAACCAAATATTATCAAATATATTTATATATATGTATATAAAAATTTGAGAAAAAAACCATCATACTACCCAAAAATAAATAACGTAAACACATAACTTCCTTTTATTTTGAGGTAAAAATTTTATAAAAATTTAAAGACATAAAAAACCAGTTCACCACCCTATAACGCAAAATCTTGGTCCTAACCATCAAAAAGGGTTTTCAAATAATATAATAAATATGCTTTTGTCCCCACTTCGATCATGCGATTATTTATACAAAAATAAATTTTAAAGTTTTTTAAAGTTTAAACAAACAGACAAACTGAGAACTAATTTAAAAAGGTATCATATTTTTCCTATATTTCATAATTAAATCATTTAAAAAGGAATATTTTAATGTTACATAGAAAGTACTCCAATTTTATTTATCTGTATTGGTTTGTCAATGTCAATCCTAATTCAAAGGAATAATAATTCGCTGTCGAACGGATGCGGCTTTTTTTGCTTTGAAGTACTTTTGGATATATTCCTAATCAAAGTTTAAAATTACAATTAAGTTTTGAATGAAAAATTTTAAAGGTCTTTAATTTTTTATTTTTAAAAACCAAATTTATTCACCCTAATTTCTACTAATAAACTGACCGTAGTAGAATATGGGAGGTTCTTTGTGTGCATTAACAAAGTATGATTTTACTTTTAATCTTTACAAAGGCTCTTTGTTGCATAAACTGCGATAATTTCCGTCTTTCATTAACTGTTTTTTCAAAAGGCTTTTGGAAAAGGCTTTGCTGCTCACTATTAGAAAATTATACCTGAAAATGTTTGGAAACAGGTTTCTTCACTTCAATAGTTATGTAAATAATTATATAAAATGGGACTTAAGTTACCGCTTTTTTAAAATAAAAAGATGCTTCTTGTTTTATATCTATTTTAAAAACCTTGTTTTATTCAGCCTTCTATAATGTACCATTCCACAATAGAATAGATATTTTAATTTTTACTTGAACTTAATTAAGTGTCCTTTTGTCGTAAAACATTAAAATAAAAAAATAAAATGTGAAACTTAATCAATCAGTTAGAGTTTGAATTTTAAATTAATAACCCTACGTTCTTTGTTCAATCTTGTCATTTTATTTATCAAGGACATTGGTATTAAGCATGTATCTATTACTACAAAGGTCCAAGATTAAAAAGATTTTTATGTTAAAAATAATGTATAAATTTCCTTAAGAATATCCAATAATGTGGCTTGAACAATCAACTTTGTGAACTTTATTACAATTTTTAGTTAATGTACATTAACCTAATTTTAGTCTTGAACTTTTGCAACCTTCCTGTTCGTATCATAAATTTAAATTATTTAATTTTTAGATCTAATTATTGAAACTTTTTCAGCGTGCCCATGACAAATAAGGAAAAAAACTGGAACAAAAGACAATTTTTGTTTTTTTACTTAAAATTAACTATTTTAAAGATAATGTTTAACATACTGGAATAAAGTTTCTTGTCGAAGGAAAAATCGTTGTTCTGCATGCTCAGGCAATTTCAAAGGATGTTTGTCAGGCGCTGGTTTACGTTTGGAAACTTGACGAATTAATTATGTTGCCAACATATATTTATATTATGATATGCAATACTGTCTCCCTTTATGACCATAATGTAGAAACATAATTAACCCTTCGAGAAGAAATTAACCAACCTATGAATGTCAACCAGGGCAACTAAGTTTGTGAATTGGCGCAGTCAAAAAATCCTGAGCAGTAAAAATAAATATTACTTTTGCATAACTACGAAAGGAGTTGTAGACATATTTTTGAAAAAAAAAACCCCCTTTCATGATATTTCACAAAAATATTGACTTAGCGTAACATCGTTGACCCTTGTCTCGTTAATCTTTAGATTCAATCACTAATTTCACTCAAAACCATAAAAAACACACCGAGATTTTACTAATATAGTTTAATTTCGTTACCTGCCAAAGTCAAAATCATGTTCACTAAAATTCAGGTACTTTTAATATAAGTTACTTTTATATTTTATTATGTTTTTAATAATGGAGATTATTAAAAATTTTTGCTATAAATTGAACAACATGTTTAAAATTATATAAAAAAGTCTTTTATTAAAGCTACTGTAAAATCTTTTCCAACTAAAATGTTCGGTTTTTTATTTGCTAAACCAGTTTATAGGGACATTTCATATACGAGGTCTCTTCAAAAAGTATCCGAATTTTGCGTTTTTCAAAATTATTTATTCATTCCTTGAATATTATTTGTCCCCTTCAAAGAAGTCCCTCTTGAATATTATACGCCTTGTGCCTACGGTTTTCCAATCTTCAAAACTTCAAAAATCTTTTTTTGTCTTGGCAGCTCCTCCTTGTGCTCTTTCGTCCATTTAACGTCTTCCCTTTCATGGGCCTCTTCAGTTTGGGAACCAGAAAAAAAAATCCGGGGGCCAGATCTGGGGGAATACGGTGGCTGCAGCATCAATTAGGTGTGTTGTTTTGGCCAAAAGTCCGGCACAAGCAACGATGTCTGGCAGGGGCGTTTCCTGGTGCCAAATCCAATTTTGTTCTTTCACAAATCCGGCCGCTTCTGGCGGATCACTTCCGTAAATAGTACATAACCGGGTAGTAGTCTTTATTGACCGTTCCTCACTTGGCAGAACCCATGATTCATCCCCTGCATTCGGAAAACTTAAAAAACTTTCACATTCAAAGAACTTGTCACCTTTCGGTCTTGGTTCGTGTGGTAACTTCCTTGAGATGATCAGGCTTTAGTTTTCACCTTCATGAATAAACCCGATTCATTACCATTATAACCCTCTGGAACAAGTTTTGTCGTCGCGGATAAGTTTAATTCTCATTAGCAATATTCATGCGATGCTGTTTTTGGTCGCAATTGAGCAATTTTGGTACAATTTTGGGTGACCCGTCTCACCCCTAAGTCATTGATAAAAATCGAATGGCAAACCCAATAATATGTTTAGGTCCTCCTTGTCCTAACGTTGATTAAACGATTAGCCAATACCTTTTCTCCACTTTCTTAACTTGTTGTTGAAGTGCTCGGGTGTCGGCCTTTTCATCGTTCACATCTTCTCGGCCTTCCGGGAACATTTTGTACCACCGATGAACTTTCTTCGGTCCAAAGTAACTTCTCCTGCCCAATCAACATTTGGAATGCATCCTTGCATTAATTTCGTTTTCACATAAAATTTCCACAAGTTCTTTGATCCATTTTTGATTAGGTAAAATAAGTCATCCAAAAACACGTCCAAGCAAAGCAAGTTGTCAAAAACAAGTTGGTTGAAGGCCGAGCTTGTCGGCATAAGTGGAGACATGAGGTACCAACATAACGCCACAAAATCGAAATTCGAATATTAAAAATTTTGCGATACTTTTTGAACACACCTCGTTAATAGTGCAATTCCTTCCAAGGATATACGATATTGTTAAAAAAGATTGTAGGGGTTAACGTACAACTGTTTATAAAGGTATTCTCATTCATCATTTTATTTACAGATGATAATTTTGTGTTTTAAATGGGTCCAAATTAAGACTTAAAAGTCATTTGGAATTATACTTATATGATTTGGAAATAATGTAAAATGACTTGCTTGCTGGAAAGTTTGAATAACACATTTAATTAGTATTATTAATACAAAAATGAACGCCATGGAGACAGTTTTGGAATTTTATTTACTTTTTATTTATAACAAGAACTTCGTGCTTAAACTTTACTAAAAGTGCTTTAACTTTTTAGTATCATAATTAAAATTCGTGGAAAGATAACCTAAAAGTTACTACATTGGTTGACTTTTAAAACACGGCGTACTCAACTAACGGAAACTGGTTTCTTAAATTAATTTAACTCCAACTGCAGTGTGCATTTACAATTTCTATCTCAACCCTTTTATGTTTTCTTTCTTTACTTCGAATTCTTTCATATAAAATTAATAACACATAATTTTTTGTAGAATCGCATTGATTTAATATAAAATAATATTTTTAGTGAACAAATAATAAATTGAAATGTAAACGAATAATATGTGAGTTTATAAAAAGTAGGATCTCCAAACTTCCAAGGAAATTTTATTCAATTTTGGTTTAAAGATTTTCTTTTAAAAAAGTAAATTAAAATCTTTATTTCATACAATATACAATGGTTTGAAGAATAATGATAATTTGTATACTAATTGAGATTTATTATGGTTGTATTTTTGAATCTATTTAAAAATATAACAGTGGTTATTTTAATTATATTTTAAAGTTAGATCATCTTGCAAATATGTAAATGGAATCTACATGCCTATTTCACTAAATATGACTCTGTATTTCACCCATTAGGCATTTGAAATATTTATGAGGAAAATAAACCATTTAAATTTAATTTTTTTAAGTCATATATATAATTAATTCAAAATATATATTCATGAAGTCGGGTCGCAGCCAACAGCTAGTCATTAATATATTGGGCCCCTCCAAGTAATCACATGTTATAAATCACCCCTCACCTTTATAACAAATTGGCAATTTTTTTTTATGTGTGGTGCAGATAACGGCTTACTCTTGAAAAATTGAATCCTTAGCATGATGGAAGGAACCGTACTTCATTATCAGCCTGTGTAAGTCCACTGGTAACTAGGCCTCCCACTAATCCACGCTCTCTCCATTTGGGGTTTTTTTGACCTGGTATCCCAACCTGGCCAATGCCGGGTTAGCGGGTGGACCGAAATGGCCGTCCGACGTATGGATCTTCTTTTCAGACAAAATTGGGTGAATTCGGCCCTTGCCCAAATTAAAAACAACTATACATTATTAAATAAAATTACTTTTTGGTTTTTATGGTTGTTTATTTTACATATTTAAATTCCCGACTTTCGAACACTATCCAGGGCCGTCGTCACGAGGGTAGATTGGGACTCCGGGGTCGAAAATTCATGTGTAAAAAACCGATAAAAATCCTATAAATTATTTTTTTAAAATAATAATATTCCAAACAAAAGAAATAATTATTTATAGATTTTATTTGTCTGCTTAAATTTTTACCATTACTTACAAAACTTTATCCTTATGCATTATAAAATTGTCACTCAGTCATCAAATCAGATTTTACGTTTAGAATAATAGTATAACGCATTATTTTGTTTCATTTAATAAAGCTAATATAATATAGAGATTGTGCGTTGAAACGAAGGCTAGAAACACTTTGTGTCGTTAATTGATTATTATTTATATTGTAGCTCTAAAATATATTTCCTACCACGTACATTTCATCAAAATAACGTTATTAAAAAGGTGTTTCAAACTAATTATTCGTGAACAAAGCGTATTACACGGTTCGTAACTTGCATACTTAAATACGCAAATTAAGTAAAGCAGAGATTTTCGGTGCACCTGGAATGCGAAGTTAATTATAGTTCTTGATAGCGAACTAAATGTTGAAGAATTTTAATGACTATAACCAAATATCTAAAGTGAGAACTATGAAATGTCTATAGTTATTTAACTTCTATCTAATACCGAGAAATGTTTTATTAAAACACTATCTCATGTCATGATCAATCAGTCTATACGTATCTCATTTACTAAAGTCTCTACAGCTTCAGTCAAGTCAACCTTAAAAAATGAACAAACATTAATGGTAAGCCAGACGCAGTGAAAGATTTCTCTTATCAGTGTAAATTGCCCTAATAAGTCTTTTTGATTTACCTCAAAACAGTTTTAAGCTTATATATATTTTACGTTAAACTCTTTTGCGAAAATTTACTAATTAAGCTTACTGCCACAAAAAACTGTTATAGAAGAAAAGAGGAGCGATTTTATCATTGGACATATTCAATCCTTTTTACGGGTAAATCAACGCAGTAAACCATAGATTCGAAGATGCAGCAGTTATTTCAACTTAATTTTTAATACAAAAAGTGATTTATAGTAAATACTAAATGCTTACAGCTACTCGCGTAAATGGTCCCGTGGTAGGTCCCTGTACCGGTGGTGGTCCCTGCATGGTAGTCCCTTGTACACGTGGTGTGTCCCTGTACTCGGTGGTGTCCCTGTGATGTCGGTGGTATCCCTGTTTACAGGGAGACGTCTGGTAGAATACCACCTGGTGCCTATTTCCGCGAAGAGTGTGAAAACACCGCTTGTATTCGTTGAAGCACCTTGCCAGCTGTATTCACTGGTAACGAGACTTAACAACCTATGTCTCACGGTAGGCAGCGCGTTGGCGATACCACTGGTATTGCAAATGTCTATGGTGCTCGTGACCACCTCCATCAGGTGGCCGAATGCTCGTCTCGTGATGCAAAAAAAATGTATTTCTGTAAAATTTTATATTTCATTAATTTGATGTCCATTGATCTTTTCTACGATAAACTTCTCGTCCAAACCTCAATCAATCTGATTTTTGTTTATAGAATATTGACCGCAGGTGAGAATATGACTAAAAATACTCAAAGTTAAATTTCATAACCTAACCTATTTTTTTTTGGAAATTCCGCATACCGCCTTTGTCGGAGCAAGTACGATTTATGTCGGACAACTAACTCGGTCTCCCACATCTGGCAGCAAGCTCCCCGAATCTGTTACCGAGGCCACATTACAAACATCGCAGAAGAGCCGAAGATGATGAACTCCTCAACCTCTCGTGACCACTATTCAACCGCTCCACTGTATGTGCACCACCTCTTTTCGCATTGAAAAGAGGGCAGGCATACGGCGCAGTTCCTGCGCCGTGAAATACTCTCATCTTCGATACCCTCGCGCACTCTCCTCGCTTGCGGGCGCCTTGCTGGGCCTCCCTTAGGTCTCACCCGGCACGGCTGCACGCAACGAGAGGAGTAGGAGCGCGAGTTCCGTCACACTAGAGAACATCAATCACCAACCATCCGGGCGAACCCCCCCCTAATGGGAAGAACGAAGGGGATAGATCGTTACCACCCTTGCTAAAGGGGAAGGCGGGCAGGTACCGCCTTTATAAGACCGTCCGCTTGCGCTCCCATTTTTTACCGACGAGCCGGCCCCTGCCGGTCGGTAAGAAACCAACTTTCAAGAAACAACCCAAAGGAAAGGGGGAGGGGACCAAGCTCCCCAGGGAAACCGGTGTGCGGATTTGCACCCAATCGAATGATGTAAGCCGGACCAAATCTGACACCCGCCGGGAACCCCAAAGGAAGACGCCATACTCCACCCTGAAGGAAAAGATAAACGCCCCTTTCGATATCTGGACGACGGTGGTGGCGGCCGGTATACCATCCTTGGCGCTTATCAGCATCACCACCACCATCAAGGATGAGAGAAGGAAGACCCCTCAAAACCGCCGGACCCACCCATCCTCCACAAATCAAGTATAAAAGGACACCCTTTCTTGTCACCTGCCTGTAGGCTAAACTACGGGAAGGCTTCGGAGCAAAAAGACGAAGGGGAACCGAAGCCCAACGTGTGCACTAAACCAATACCACGGTTAAGTCCGGCCATCCGCCCAAGGATGCGGGGTACGCCGAATCCAAGAAAAACCTTGAAGCTGGGTAAGTAAGCCTTTAACAATTTGGTGCAACCGGAACCGCGGTGGCCCCTGAACTTCAACGTAAGAAAAATACCTGCCTTCCAAAAAGTGGCAAAAATCTGCCCGACTGGACGAGCTTTCTTAAGAAATCATTGGAATGGCCCAAGCGCCCCCTTCGGAAAAGGAATTTGGATTCCTTCCAAGGACCGAGGGATGGAATACCCGCCAAAAGATAACCTAAGTGACCATCCAGTAGTAATCCAAAACAACATTATGCCTTCCTAAAAAATAGGTATACGTGGTTACCCCCAACAACAGAGCCGGACAAAGGTGGGCCCCAAAAAAGGGTTCCCGGCCGGCTGCCAAACTAATACCACCCCAGAAAACCCCTCACCTGCTTTTACAGGCAGGCTGGACCAATCTTGAGCATGGGAGGGAGCTCAAAAATTGTACCCAGCTTGAGAACTGTTGTGCATGGAGGGCATAACCAAAAGCGGGGGGAAGGGGCCTCCCAATGTCATCGGTGTCGCCATTTGGCCCCCTTCATGCCTTCACCCAAACCAAAAATGCGTTCTTGTGAGGAACACCCCCCGAATGCACACTGCAACTGGCGCACCACCCGTGCGCCAATTCAACAGGAACCAACCAGTTGAATAAGGTTGCCCCCTTAAGGAAAGAAGGCCGGCGAGGCATTCCTCCCACTTCCCCCCCGCAGGAAAGAACTCCAACCGAGAAAAGAAGGGATGGACCAGGGGGGCTTTCCCAAGTTGCCCCCAAAATCAACCCAACACAAACGTCAACAACGCCCCAGCCGTTCTCATTTGGAAACAAAGGCGAACCCCATCCGGCCTTTCAACAAGATGATTTTCAACCGTCATCACCGGAAGACCGAAGAGGTTCCCAGGCGGACCAACGAAGGAAAGAAGAAAAAATGCGGGAACCGAAACCCCCGAACGAACAACACTACGCCACATTGCAGCCAAGGCCAATTTGCCGGGTTGCGGACCCGTCAAAACAACGGAAGAAAACTCAAAGGTAGGAGCGAATCAGCCGCCGCAACGCTAAAACCTTCAAATTTAACAACGCCACCTGGAACCGAAGCCGGACTCCTCAGGCACCGAAGCCGGAAGGAAGGAGAAACCGTGGCCACGGAAATGGACGGGACAAGCGGGTTAAACCAATTCCGGGGAGCCTGCGACGCACGGCAGCATCTTCGCCGAAATCTGGCCGGTTATTCCGCATCGTCCCAAACCAATTCCCGACATCATCAATGCAATACCGGGGCAGGAGCCAAGTTGGGGTATCTTGGCCCGTGACCGGCCTGATTGGGGCCGAAGATTAAATTTGCCGGCTCCTTATTAACGGTAACCCAGTGATCGGTTCCAGCCCTTTAAATTCGCTTAGCCGGAGGGTGGTTTGGAAAAGCCAATATCACCCTTTTAAAAAATTAATAAACCCGTAACGTTGTCGGTAAAACTGAAGACGACCAAACATTGCCTTGCAGTGCCAATTGACTCCCGGGAGGCCTCGGAGGTGTCCGTGAAAACGGATGGCCTTCGGGCGCCATACCTGAGCAAGAACCCTGCCCACCCATCACTGGATGTGCAGGTAGGCATTCTGAGCCAAAATTAGGGAAGATCCCGGGTTGGTATGCCCTCCCGGTTTCAAACCAACGGGAGACCTCGATACCGACCTCTTCTGCCGGCCGCCGGAGCAGAGGAAATCCAAATGATGATGATGAAACATTACAAACAGGTATTAAAAAATCTATTATGAAATATTTAAAAATATAGGTACTTTATGAAAGAAACTTGTTTTATGGTGTTTTTGATAATTTAAAAACGATACCTCTTCTAATCCTCATAAATTGTCTCCGGCCCAAAAGTTAATGGAAAATATTTACTATGTTTTATGCTCAAAAATTTTAACCAAAACCAAAAAAAAAAAACCGTTTTGGAAACATTTTCTTTTATTTTTTACTATAATTGGTAAATTATAGGATTTTAAAAACAAAGATTATTTTTGTTTGTTCGCAAGCATTATTTGGGCCATTTAAGCCTTTGAAGGGCCCTGTCCTATATTTTATACCAATAAAGTTTGCATAGAACATGCAGTAAAATTTACTTTCTTTTATAGTGATATTTTTAATTTTTTTAATGAGGTATTGGAGAGTTTATGAGAAGAATAAAATGTTGTGTACAAGGGTTTTTAATACTGTTAATTGGGTTCTGTTTTTGTAAAAGAAGAAAAGGGTATAAAACCAAAAGATGGTTTTGGGCAGTGGTGAATAAAGTCAGCCGAAACTTATTTATTCATATTACAGCCGGGTCAGATGGGTTGGTAAAAAGTCGGTCCCCAACCCTGGAATTAGACCCAAGCCGTGGTGGGATCGGGTCCAAAACCTAATGGTTGGGGTTGTTAGGGGAGGCCATGTCCAGCAGGACCATCACCCAGGCTGACATGATCCAATATTTCCCCTATTTTTTTAAAATTTTCTAAAGGCTTTTTGCGTGAACGAAAACTTTTCTTAATATGTTAAATTATCTTTTATTTCTGGTGGAAAATGTAAAATAACTTCCACATATTTATGTACATATTTATTCTTAACGCTTTGTGTACATTGGTACAATGACAGACTTCAAAAGCTTGGAATCTGGGCCTTCTGGTATAATCCGAACAAGTAGTAAAGCTCTTTTGTTACTAACGTAACGATCAGTTGGGTTTTGACTACCATTGAGTTCATTATATATTTTTTAGCTTTATTTGGAAATATTTTTTAACCTTTAAAAACAAGGTAAACCCCTTAGGCTCAATATTTAAAGACCTTGCTTAATTGGCGTCTCGTAAAGCAAATGTTGGGTCAATGAATGGAAGATCCATTAATCTTTGGCAGCTTATGAGACCGCCTATCCCTTTTTACCTGTTGGGCCTTCAAATGGTTATTTTTTTAATTTTAAAAGATTTATAATTTAGGTGTATGTGGAAATGTTGCGTCACATTTTTTTTCCATTTTATTTAATCAATTTATTTTATTCTTAAGCCTAAAATTTTTTTAATTTTGATAATGATTTTCTGAAAATATTTAATTACGTCGTTATAAGGATTTTAGGCCAAAAATATTCCATTTAAATTTAGCAACAAAAGGGAAAAAAGGAAGAAAGGAAAAGCAAAATTCCCTGGGTTTTCGGGCATCCGGACACATTGTTTAACGGACTACAGAAAATGGTTTAGTTATTTTATCGTATTCTTGTTTTGAGGTCATGGGTTTTAAAATATAGATGGAATTTGAGTTTATGGAATTTCGGGAGTTAAGTTTGTAAAATAATTCCTGAAAGTATAAGCAGTCATAAAAAGGGTGAAAACTTGGCTATTCCAATTTTAATTCCCAAAGAAAACTATTTTTCTTGATAAAAATATTTTCCATTTTATTATTTTTAATTTTAATTTTTTTTTTTTAACTTTTTTTAATTAATATATTCTTTAAATAAATATAAAACTTTAGATTTTTTATGTACGGACCGTTCACGCCAATAAGTTGTGGATATTAGCTTTATAATATTAAATTTTTTTTGTAAAATTTATAATATTATTTTTACAAATAAGTTTTTAAGATATTTTGTTATATTTTTAATATGACTCCTTATTGCCAAAGGACATGCTAAATTTTCCACACCATTGTTAAATAAATAACCCATTTATATGTTACATTTCCAACCCCATTTCAACCTTCAATCCTTTTGGAAAGAAATAGTTAAACATCCTTTCAATAATGAGCAAAGAATTATAAAGAATTTCATTAATCGGTTAATTAATTTAAATTTAAAAGATACAGAAGGCAAAATGATAAAGTTTTATAGCATTCCATATTATTAGGTGTGGGAATTAACATAAAAAAGGTTTTTAATCTATAACCAGAAGTCCAAGTCCGTTATATGTGCTGCCAACAAATTACTTGTTTAACGAAGAAAAATCTTATTTTCTAAAAATTTTCATAAATGTATAAACCTTTGTCCAAAATATTGTACATCTCTGGATTTATTAACTGGATTTATTTATATTTGCACGGTTTGAAACTAAAAAATTGTTTTTGTCACCCAGTGTTCCCGGCTCTTGTTTTTGAAACTAGAGGGTCGCTGTTTGAGAAGCTTAGATCCTCGGAATGGGTTTTTGATTGTGGAGCCATATAATAGTTGTTCTTCGTAAAACTTTTCAATGATAAATTTGGACCCCAAATAACTCCGTATAATTTAAAAATTTTGTTTCCAGTTTATAAAATTTCTTAAATGAAAATTTAAAAATAATTAATGGATTAGAAAATTCCTTTCAACCTTACTTTACTTTGTTGTGTTTAACTCAACGGTCGAAGTTCCGGGCTTTATTTTAAGGAAAATGGGGACAGAAATGCTTTAGTCATTAACTTTTGCACGGAGACAACTTTTGAATGGTTTAAGAAATTATCTTGGTTAAATTGCCAAAAAAATTTTTTTCCTTGAAACGGAGAAAAAGTTTTGATGGTTTCTTTATAGGACTTTTGTTTTTTCCTTAAACTAATAGAATTAAAAAAATTAAAAAAATGTTCACAAATAGAATGTTCCTTCTTTCACTTTTTCAATGGATTCTCCAAATGCGGCTTTTATGGTTTTGTTAATTCTAAAAATTATAATAATTTATCCAAAACCAAATTATTATTCTTCTAAATAATTGTTGTTGTTTTTTTTAAAAAAAAAAAATTTTAAATTTTTTTAATTTTTTAAATTTTTTAAATTTTAAATTTAAAAAAATAAACCAAAAAAATTTAAAAAGGGGAAAAAATAAATTATTGGGAAAAAAATTTAAACAAAAAAAAAACAAAATTAAAAAAAAGGAAATTTAAAAAGGGGTTTTTTTTTAATTTTAAAATTTTTTTTTTAAAATTTAAATTTTTAATTTTTTTTTTTAAAATTTTAAATTAAATTTTAAAAATTTTAAAATTTTTAAAAAAAAAAGGGGTTTTAAAAGGGGGGGAAAGGGGGAAAAAATTTTTTTTCACCCTTTAAAAAGGGGAAATAACGGTTTTTGGGGGAAAAAAGGGGGGTTAGGGGGCCCCGTTTGGGGGGGGTTTTTTAATTTTTTTTTGGGTTTTTTGGGAAAGGGTTTTTAAAAAAAAAAAATTTTAAAAAACCCCCCGGGCCCAAAAAAAATTTTATTTTGAATTTTCCCCAAAAATTTTTTTTAATTTTTTAAAAAAATTGGTAAAATTTTTTTTTGGAAAAATTTTTTTTTTTTTTTTAAAAAGGCAAAACCCCAAAAAAAATTTTTTTTAAAACCCCCTTTTTTTTTTTTTTAAAAAAATTAAAAAAAAAAACCTTTTGTAGGTTTCCCCAAGGAATTTTTTAAAGAACGAAATTTTTTAAATTTTAAAAAAATTTTCCCCTTTTCCCCCCCAAACCCTTGGGGCCCCCTTTTTTTTTTAAATTTCTTTTTTAAATTAATTTTTTTGGGGGAAACCAAAATAAATTTTTTTTAATTTTTTCCCAAAAAAAAAAAAAAAATTTTTTTTTTTTTTTTTTTTTAAATTTTTTTTAAATTTTTCCGGGGCCTTTTCCCAAAATTTTTCCCGGAACCTTTTTCCCCCCCCAAAAAAGGGGGGGGGGGGCCCCGGGGGGAAAAATTTTAAATTTTGGCCGGCGGGTTTTAAAAAAGGGGGGGTTTTGGGGGCCCCTTTTTTAATTTTTAAAAAAAAATTTTTAAAAATTTTTTTCCCCCTTTTTGGGGTTAATTGTTTTTCCAAATTTAATTAAAAATTTTTTTTTTTTTTTAATTCGTTTGGTTTGAAAAAAAACCCGAATTTTTTTAAATAAATTTTTTCCCAAAAAGGTTAAATTTTTAAATTTTGGAGGGGTTTTTAAAGGGTTAAAATTTTCTTTAAAAAAAAATTTTAAAAAATAAGTTAAAATTTTTTTAAAATAATTTTTAAAAATTTTTTTTTTGTTTTTTTTTTTAAAATAAAATTTTTCCTTCCGGAAAGGCCTAAAATTTTTTTTTTTGGAATAAATTAAAAAATTTTTTTTTTTTTGGAATTGTTCTTAAAAAAGGAAAAAAGGGGGTTGGGCGTTTTTGGGTTTTTGGGGGGGGGGGGGAACCGAAAAAGGTTTCTTGAAGGGGGGGGGGAAAATTTTTTCCCCTTGGGGCCGGTTGTTTTTCCCCCAAAAAAAAAATTTTTAAGGGGGTTCCACCAAACAAAAATTTAAAAAACCAACCTTGAAAAAAAAAATTTTCTAATTTTTTTTAAAAAATTGTTTAAATTTTTTAAAATTTTTTCCTTTTAAAAAATTTTTTAAAAATTTAAAAAAAAAAAAAATTTTTAAAAAATTTTTTAAAAAATTTAAAAAAAAAAAAAAACCCCCTTTTTTTTTTAAAAAAATTTTAAACAAAAAAAAAAGAGGGGTTTATTTGGGGTTTTTAAAAAATTTAAAAATTTTTTTAAAAAAATTTTTAAGGAAGGGAAATTTTTAAAAAGTTTTTGGGTTGAAAAAAAACCCCCTTTTTTTTAAAAAATTTAAAAATTTTTTAAAAAAAAAAAAAAGGGGGGGCCCCCCCCCCAAAAAATAAAATTTTTAATTTTTAAATTTTTTTTTTCCGGTTTTCCCTTTTAAAATTTAAAAATAAATTTTCTTTTTAAAGGGAAAAATTTTCCCTTTTTTAATTTTAAAAAAAAAAACAAAATTAAAAGGCAAAATTTTTTTTAAAACCAAAAGGGGGTTTTAAATTTTTGGTTTAAAATTTTTAAAAAAATTTTTTAAATTTTTAAAACCCCAAAAATTTTTCCCCCTTTTTTTTTTTGGGTTTAAAATTTTCCCAAAATAAAAACCCTTTTTCCTTTTTTAAAAATTCCCAAAAAAATTTTTTTCTGGTTTTAAATTTGGGAAAAAAAATTAAAAACCCCCAAAAAAAAAGTTGGTTTTGGAATTTTGGGAAAAATTTTTAAAAATTTTTCCCCCTTTTTTTCCTTTTTTTTTTATAAAATTTTTTAAAAAAACCCAAAAAGGGTTTTTGGGGGGGGTAAACCCCCCCTTTTTCCCAAAATTTTTTGGGGAAAAAAAAACCAAATTTTTAAAAAAAAAAAAGGGGATTTTAAAAAAAAAAGGGGGTTACTTTTTTTCCCCCCGGGGTTTTTTTGGGTTTTTTTTTTATTTTGGGGTTTTCCGGGTTTGTTTTTTTTTAAAAAACCAAAAAAAAAACCCCTTTCCCCCAAAACCCGGTCCCGGCCGGGCCCCAAAAAAAAACCCCCCTTTTTTTTAAAAAAAAATTTTTTTTTCCCTTTTTTGGAAAATTTTTTTTTGGCCCAAAAAAAAAAACCATTTAAAAAAAAAATTTTCCCAAAATTTAAAAAAAAAAAAAATTTTTTTTTAAAATTTTAAAATTTTAAAAAAAATTTAAAGAAAAAAAAAAAAAAAAAATTTTTTTTTTAAAAAATTTAACCTTTTAAATTTAAAATTTTAAAAAACCAACCCCCTTTTTTTAAACCCTTTCCAATTTTGGTTCCCAAAAAAAACCCCCAAATTTTTTTTTTTTTAAAAAAAATTTTTTTTTTTTAAGGGTTTAATAATTTTTAAATTTTTTTTTAAAAAATTTTTTTTTTAAAAAATTTTTTTTTTTTTTTTTTTAAAATTAAAACCTTTTTTTCAAAACTCTGAAAACTAACATGATTTAAAGAAAATGGCTCATTACTTTACAAAAAATACCTATTAGCATTACTTTAATTTGAAATTTCGATTCTTTACAACCTTTTTCAGACTTTCCAAATCTTAATATTTTATTTGATTCGCCCATGGTTTCACTCGCGTGGTGGTTTCATTTGAAATAAAAACTACTAAACATTACAATTGCCTGCCTCCTGCCTCCGTAGCCTAGTGGCATGGGCGTGCTTAGAAACCAGGTCGGGTTCATCGTCTGCGGGGACTCAACCAATTTTCATTTTGTTTTAGATGGTTAATTGTTGATGGTTTCCTAGTTTTCTGTTTGTTAGTAAAACTACAAACCATCTTACCACAACTCAAATTCTCCCAACGTGGCGTTAGAACTCTCGCGATAGTTTTCGTTCCGCTGCGACAGTGCTGGAACGATATCCCTCCTCCAATTAGAAATTTAACCAAACCTCTTTAAATCAAAATTTTAAAAGTTTTTGATTGATCTACAAAAGTCTAGCACTTAGGTTCATAACAGCGACCTTAAGTTCATCTTCAAAGCAACCACCAAGTACAGCTTCACACGAACACAAACCAGTGTTTATCGAAACACGCTCACACTCCATGCCCAAGCCTCCCACGGCCTGATGTGTTATTTAAAAATAGTAATTTTATTTCAGTTTTTTGCACATTTAATGTTTAATAATTAAGTTTTATTTTTGTTTTCATTTTAAGTTGTTGTTATTTTAGTAAAAATTTTTTTAATATGTTATTTATTTTTATATTAATTGTCTAAGTAGTGAGTGCTCATCTTTTATTAGTTTCCACTGAAACCAGCATTCATGGGTTGTAAAACCTGATTCAACGCTGAGGGAAACCTTGGTTCATTGTGTCTAATATTGTTTTGTTATGCATGTATATATATTTTTTGGTATTAATAATCTACCAAATAAACATTTTTTCTTTCTTTCTTTCTTTCTTTTAATTTGGGTCATCACCAATTGTCGAAAAATAATTTGATTCATGCGATGGATGGGCATGTAAAAGTCAGTCCACCCGCCAACCCGCATTGAACAGCGAGGGGATACTGTCCAAACCCCAATGGATAACGGGTATTAAGAGCTTATGTCAGCGGTGGACACCACAGGCTAAATAATAATGAATGATGAACACTTCCTGGCCCAAATGTTATGCAGTTCGTGTCAGAATGGTTCGCCGATGGCGATTTTTTCTGCACGATACTTTTTAATATTTGAAAAATAAAATAATCATTAAAAATTATAGCTAACACGCTATCTGATAAATAAGCCGTATCATTGGAAATTTTTAATTAACATCTACCGAGTTGTTTTTGAGTGAATTACAATCTTATGTATTTATAATATTAATAAGATGGTATTGAAAAGATAACAAGAATGTGAAAATGCGTTTTAATAAAATAAAACAAATAAACATATTTAATTTACTTTCTCCGATTTTTCGCATTTAGTACACAACGTTTATTCTTTTTATTAACATGCTGATTTCTATAAAAAAAAGAAGTTACAACGCACATGTAATTTAAGTTCTTTATTTTACAATCGTCCAGTTACTGTACATTAGTATTTGAAGAGTTTTACGAGATGACACATAAATTTAGGACAAGTGATTTAATGTCCTATCATATTAGTGACATTACTTTATCACAAATAAACATTGAAAATCAGCCATTACATGTGACAGGCACGAAGTAACGTCAGTAATAGTTACTTGTGTTTGTCACTGTTCTGACTTGTACAAAAATTCTTTTTATCCATTCGAGTATTAGGATGGGTACTAATTTTTTTACGTTTTGATTTAAATGCTCCATATTCCGTCGGATCCATTTCAATTTATTGTTAGAGTTTGTTTTAAAATTTTTACACTACGAATTCTGTTCTCGTGGTATATATTATGTACCTAATTACGGATAAAAACTGATTCTAATTTGTTATTGTTGTTTTGAATTATATGTAATACAATTAAAGTTAAACATAGAAAAATTATTTTCTTTGTAAATGACACGTACAAAAAAAAATTCAGAGATAATTCCATACATAGAGATAAAATCACTACAAAGTATAAAACGTTGCTTTAATAAGTTAAACACAGTGGTTCGTTTCATAGACTAATTTATTGACCACAGAGTAACTAAATGGCGCTGTAGTAACAGATACTTTTATACTATTTTGTTACAATATTAACACCTCCGCTTAACAAAATCATGTATACATTAATATATTAACAGGCAATACCGCCATTCTAGTGAAATATTTATGCTTCACAGAACCCAAGCTCTTAGTAAAAATATCAGCTGGCATATTGTTTGTTTCCAAGTAATCTCTTTATAACATGTTCCACTGCCTCCCTAACAAAATGATATCTTATATCTATGTGTTTAGACCTATGATACACTGGATTCAAATTAACTTTTGCACTTTGGTTATCGTTATAAAAGTAATTCTGAATCGCCAAAATTTCAAAAAAAATTCTTTAAGTAAATGGCTTTCCAGCTTCTGACATGGAATATTCTGCCCTGTTGAGGACAATGCAACACTTCTTGCTTCCGGACATTCAAAAGATTATAACAGGAACCTGATAATTTTAAACAAAATCCTGAAAAAGATTTTCTATCACTTACATCTGAACCCAATCTGCATCAACAAACCCTTCAATACAAGATTCATCTTTAGAAAATAAGACCATGACTTTTGTACCTTTTAAATATCTTAAAATTCTTTTAAGTGTTTCCAATGGGTTTCATCATATGAATTGTTAAACTATAAGATAACAAACACTATAGTAATATCTGGCCTGTTAGCACAGTAAGTACATTAAATGCCTATCAGTTGCCTATAGGAATATTTTATTACAACTTTTATTCTGAGTTTTCTCAAAGTTAAAATTAATTCCATAGGAGTATCAGCAGTCTTACAAATGTGACATATTATATTTTCTTAACAAAGTTTCTACATATTGTTCCTGGATCAACTGTTAAAACCTTTAGAAAGTTTACTCTTAAACCTAAAGCATTGCTTTATCTGCCAAATCTTTTATTTTAAATTTAAACTCAAATCCTGAACTAATAGGTTAGTTGCAGTATTACAGTTGGAAAAAAATAAAAAATCATCGACGAAAAGAGAATTAACTTTAACATTTCCATCAAATTTTGTAAATAAACGGGTTCATATTTAGACTTTGTATACTAAAGTCATCAAATAATCGTTTACCCTTTGATACCAAGTCTCGATGATTGTTTGAGTCCAAAATGGCAATGTTTAAGCTTTAACACTTTATTCATATTATTACTATCTTTATAATTTTAGGTTTTCCATATACACACATTCATTCAAGTAACCATTGAGAAAAGCTGTAGTTACATCGAGAATGACGTATATCTAAATCTAATTTTACTGACAGTGAAAACAACAATCTTAAAGTAGTATAACGAGCACTGGGAAAAAGTCTCATAGTAGTCTATGCCCCTTTAAAACCTTTGCCACAAGTCTTGCAAACGCACTTACCAACCTGTCATATTTCTTTTAATACCCACTTGCACTGCACTACTGTAGAGTCATGGGGCCTGTCAGAGGTTCCCATGCATCATTCTTTCCTGAATGATTCAGCTCCTCCTCCATGCTCTCTCCATTGTTTGCTTTCAGGTCCATTTAAGGTTCCTCGGTGTAATATCCGTTCTGTAATCTTCTGGCTCTGTAATACACAAATGGTTATAGCCAAATCTATCAGGTATTTTTCTCCTCGTTTTTCTGTAACTTGATTCATATTTATGACTGACTCCATCTAATTCTGATGTTGGTACCATGATTATCACAGCCATCATATTGTCACTTACCGAAGAAGCATCTGGTACATATGTGATATCCTTCTCATCATCAATATCTGTGTCATTAAAACTACTTTCCTTTTTCCTCATGTTCCTGATCCTCCGCTGAATCTTTGCATTCAATGGGGATAATCCACTGTATTCTCAACTTTCCCATAATTATGAGATCTCTCTTGTTGTGACAGAGTTATTTCTGGTCCATAAAACCCTATAGCCCTTCACATTCTCTGCATTATCCAACCAAAATGAGTTCCTTGGCCTTCTCATCCCCATTTCAACCTCTTCTCTTTGGGAATATGCATCATAGCTTTACTTCAAATACGAACATGACTTAAGTTAAGCCTTTTCCCTGTCCAAACTTCATATGGAGTCATATCATTCAATCCGGTAACAACTGACCGATTTCAAATAAACAGAGGTGTGCACGGCTTCTGCCCCAAAACTTTTGTAAACCCGCATCAATAATTAGACATCTTCCTTTTCCACCAAAAGATCTATTCATTCTCCTTCGCAAATCCGTTTTGTTCTGGTGTGTAAGGGTTTTCTTTGATGAATTGTGCCTGCTGCTTCAGATATCTATCAAGTCTTTGTTGCAGATACCCCGTTATCTGTCCGAAAAACTTTAATTTTCCTATTTTTCTGGTTCTCAACCATGGACTGAAAATCTTTAAAATGTTTAAATACCCCGCTTTGCCTTCATGGAAATAAATGGAAATTTTGCTTATAGTCGTCCACAAACAATACATATCTGGATCCTCCAATGGATGCATTCTCCATAGGACACACGTACGTGTACAAATCTAGTGCATTTTTTCTGTTTGGATGAGTGGGCGAAAAGAATGCCTTTCCACTTCCTTACAACACACTGTACACTTATATTTGTCTATATTTGCTATATCTGTGTTGAGAACCTTCATACTCCATTTTTCATTTTATTCAAACTTGGTACTGTTGATGTGCCCCAAACGTCGATGCCAGGTTTCACTGATGTTTTGGCTGTCGCTGCAATATCTGTACCACCTTAGTGGAAATCTGTACACACATCAACTTGTTCTTTCAACTAAGTGCCCTGTTGATTGTCTTGTAACATTTTCTCTTTTGAACACTCATTACCGTTCTCAATCAATTACCATGAAAGTAAGTTTGCGTTAACTTGGTGGACAACATCGGAAACTGTATGTCGTTTCTACATCCTTACAACTGTAATTTATGTTCCATCACGAACACACCGGACACGTTTTATTCGAAACTTGATCTCTTTGGTTTTATGTTCATAGATGGATTGACCAAATATTCTTTTTCTCGCTTGTCGATGTTTATTAGCCCCTTGTCGATGTACCAATTAGCCAATTTGAACTTTCCCTCAAAAAATGCACTAAGCATTGTTGTTTTCTTTTGCTTGTTTCGAATTTGTCGGACCATGATTTTTGAAGTGGCCGTTTTTTCCGATAACATTTTATGACTTTGACAGGTTTGACGTTTCCTGTCACCTCTTGGTCATTTTATGACTACTAATTATTCTTAAATTTCGCGATTATTCTGGCAAAAGGTCTCCCGGAACTGAAACGGAAACAGATCCAATTTTCCCACACATGTCCATCACTTCTTTTATGCACATTTCTGCCTAATTTCTATGGCCTTAAGCAGGACCATATTTCAGTAATCCCGACTAAATTAATTACCAAATATCTATTTTTGAAACCTGTACCTTGTAATCGCTGGTTGTTCAAACTATCTGAGTTCATCTGGTCATCGAGTCCAGTTTTAAGTCGAATGTTGATGAGTTTAGCAGCAAACAATTTTTCTTATTACCGGTGTCATCGAACAAATTTTCAACTTCCATAAATCGTAGGTTGTTGCGGCGTGTTTTTTGCAATAAATGGATGGACAATTATGCTAGTTTCGCTTTACTTTCGCATCTCCTGATTTGGGCTTCTAGATGGAGCCGCTAACCTCTGCGTAATGGCGGACGCCTGTTTTCAACTTACCAACACATTTTGTACCATAAAACACCATTCTTCAGTTCTTTCAATTTTCAAATGTTAGCTAAGTAGTTCGACGTCATTTTCAAAAACCCACGTACTGGCTTTTATTTAAAAGTTTTTTTCACGTAAGCCCATAACCTAATGTTAAACACAGTGGTTCGTTTATAGACTAATTTATTGACCCGGTAACAAATGGCGCTAGTATACAGATCTTTTATATATTTTGTTACAATATTAACGGCTTTCTCTGTCCCTAATTCCTATGTATGCTTACATCTTTGAAACTTTCGCAACGGTTACGACCCGGTTTTTTTAATAGGTAAGAGTGATTGAGGAGGAAAGGTTTATCTGTACATACATCTTAATTTTAAATTATTTTTCTATTAACCGGCTCCTGTGCGCGGGAGGGGTGGGTCTGGTTTTAAGGTAAAAACCGGCTTAAATATATAATATAGTTTTATCCTTCAGTATCTAACTTTTTTTTTTTAAATGATTTCACCCCTTTTACCTTCCTTCATAAATCCTTGATTTTAGGTGATTGTGTAAATTTTGCCATTATTTTGTTAAGTTTAATAGTCTTGTAATTTATTACTGTTATCGCATATATAAAATCTCAAACTTAAAACAGGGCGTTACTACAGCAACCAATACATACAACATACATACATCCAACAGCCTGTGAGGTCCACTTGCAGTAATAGGCCTCCCTAATCCCCCCTATCCATTGGGGGCAGGACCATGCCCACCCGCTGGTCCAATGGGGTTGGTGGGTGGACCGACACTTTTCGAACCAAATTTGGGGATCGGCCCTTGCCTAACCTGATAATAATGATGATGATGTAATGAAAGGTATCCAATGTGGTTTCTTTCATTCCTTTTTGTTTTTACTTTGCTTCAGGGACCAACGCTACCTGGGAACTAGGCCAATTTTTTGATATTCCATTTTATGGGTATATTTTCTTTACTGTAATTTTTGTTCATCCTTGTGGGCGGCTCCTGTTTTATAATGATGAATCTCCCTTTTAAAGACAGTAAAATTAAATAGAGTCCTACCCTCTGGGTTTTATCATTTTGTAAGTTACAAGTGCTTTTTAAAATAACCCACTAAACGCTAAAGTTTTCGTTCTTCAAAGGAAACAGATGCAATAAAACACATATTTATTTAAATCAATAAAGTATTTAAATCTGGGGACGAGCTGGTTTTCCTTTCCGAGTTAGTAACAGGGGGATGCCTCTGCGGCCAGCCGTCCTTGGGGGAATCGGTCCAAAATTCTTTAAACTATGGTTTGGCCATTTTAAATATAATTTAAGTGGCCTTTAATGCTTTATTTTTCTTTCAATATTAATTCACTTCAAATTTTCTAAATACCCCTTTAGGTATTTACATACCGTTTTATTATGTCAATATTTTTTTTATTATTTAATTTTACTGTAAATAAAAAAAAAAAGAAGATAATCAGCCTCGTTCATATAAAAGAGGGTCAAAGGAAATCCTCTTTTACGCTATCACGCTTTCGGTAGTCGATTTCAAAATAAAGACCCTTTTGGGTTGTTTAAAGTAAAGTTCCTAGGGCAAAAGAAAATTTATTGCTACTTAATAATTATCGCTTTCCCCTTCAACCGGATTTTCAGAACAAAAAGAACAACGGTGGTACGACGGGGTAAACTTTATATGTATAAGTGACCTTTAAAAGACATACATTGTAAACCCAGTTCGCTGGGAATGTAGCTTCCCGCAAACTGTGTTAGATGAACCTTACCAAAGACATGAGTCTCGAAGCAAAAACCCGCTTTACCAAAATACGTTTTTCCTACTTCTTTCATACAACTCATAATCGTAACGAAATATCGTTATTATTTTTTCCTTGCCCGGCGCATTGGGAAAGAGGCGGTGGCGGTAGATCCATAGTGAAACTACGGTTCGGTACGGTCTTTTGGGTTAACTTCGTTTTACCGGTTGGAAAATGATTGAAAAAAAATAATTTGCTGACAGATGAATTATTAATTCAAGGGAAGGTCCTTAATAAACATCTTTCGATCTTCCCAATAAGGGTTACATGAAATCGTTGGTGTACCCACAACACCCAAGTTATTAGAAATTTAAATTTACCATCCATCGTCGCTGCTGACAAAAATAAAGAAAGAAGGGCCGATCCTCCGGTTTGGAAAACCGTCTTAAAGAAACGTCCGTAAGTTTTAGCCTTGTACTTTCAATATCAACAACCTCTACAGTCTGGTATTTCCCTGGTCTTGTTTTTCTAACTTTGGAATTAAAGCCTTACCCTTCCCCTAATCTTTTACACCTATTCCTTTCACCCTTATTTATCTTTCAAAGTTATTGTTATCTTTCCATTGTTGTTTTATTCTTTAGTTATTGATTTTCTCACTGCTACTATCAACACGAAAATTTTTAACTCAATGCAGTTGTTCTCTTTTTCAAGTTCCTTTGGAATTTATTATCGTTCCAATGCCTATTTCTGGCCCCCAAATCACTAATGTCTTCCCTTTGAAAGGACAACGTAGCTATCATGTCGGTAAACGAAGTTAGTGTCAGGGAAGCGGCATTTGGAACTTCTTATACTATATTCCTTGGGGATTGTGTTGTCGGCTTTACTGTTGCTTTAATCAATTCAAAAACAAATTCCTTATAAAAAGTAAAATGTACATTATAAAGAAGGGTGTTTCTTTAATCAAACAATACTCATCATTTTTAAAAGGAACACTGGCGGGTTACTGGATAATCTTGGAAAAGATCTTAATAACAACAATAATGTTTTAGTCATGGTTTTCCAACATTTATCTCCTGTGGTTTTCCAATTTCCGTTTTCCTTATATCAAGGTTCGATTTTTATTTATAATATTTTATATTACCTGTTAATCCGTACGTTAAATAAAATTTCAATGCTTCCGAAAACCCCCTTTATCAAAATTACTTAAACAAGTTATCCGCAAATAAGGGTGAAAACAGGAATTTCCACGTTTTTTCCTCGCGCCCTTAACATCAATTAGTGGAGATGAATTGGCGCCTCCTAACGATTTGGTTTATCGTTTACCATTAACTGTGAAAAAAAAGTGACAAATTACTTGTCATTTTAATATTGTAATATATATTAAAAATCAGTTTTTTTAAAATTAAACATAAATCTCACTTTTCTATGATGCCATAAGTATTTTTTAAAATGGAATGATATTTATCTTGTTATCATTTAAATAATGTTGCAATAAGGATGGGATAGAATATAATTTAATAAGGGTTTCTGGCTATAAAATTGATCCAAAAGGTATAAATTTAATAAAGGATATAACATTTTCGTGTGACCGAACCTTGAAATATTGATTACTTTGAATTTTTTCCTTTATAACTTTTTTAGGCCCGAACTTGGACTCTTGTTAAATTGGGCTTCCAATAAGAAAATATTTTGAAAAGCCTTTAAATCAATATTGTAAAATTGAAAAGTTCTATAACTTTTTTAAATTTTCATTTCCAAAATTTAATTCAACCGAGGAATGAAAAAAATTGGTCTTTTGCACCCGCAATTGTTGGGCTGCTCTAAAACGCGTGGGATAAATAAATTATCCTCCAAAAGTTTCTTCATTTTCAAAACCCTTGGCCAACTTAAATTGTTTTAGTGGAATGTATAAAAAATGGCAAGTCTAACTTCTAACACAAAAGCGGCATCTTTATTATCCAACAACATTATTAACAATCTCTGCTGTACTAAACCTTCCCTCGTCATTTTATCTCAGGGGGTCGTCCCACCACCTGCGAGGAAACCAGTAAAGACGCCAACCTTTTTTTTCCCGGGGACTTTTAAGGTTATGTGGGAACTCATTGCCCTTACGCTCTGCGAGCTAAGTCGGTCCAACCTTCTTTCTGATGCCCGAGATATTCCAAAAGCAGAGGCCCGCTCCCAAAAGCTCCTTAAAGTGACGGAGCTTCCTCGCCCTTGACCTGAAGTGGGGACCACGGTCCTCCGATGATGAGGTCGGCAATAAATATAATCGAAAATTCATTCAAAACTCATGGTTGCTGATTGGATGCTGGAAGGTTAGCCGGCTTAAATACCCAAAAACTTCTCAATAAAAACGATTAGCTGGGTGGGCAATTTTTGGAAGGGAACGGAACAGGGGCACTGGCTGGGTGACTTTGAGGAGAGGAAAGAACTCTAAGCACTCATACAATAATTTTTTATGATGTTACCAAAAAATTCAATTAAAGGGATTCCCTGACGCCAAATGGCGTATCCGGGTTTGAAGAGTTCGCAGCGAAAAGTACAAGTCTTTTTATTTATGTTGGGGATATTCCTATTAATCCTCATTTAATCTATTCACTGGTTCCAGATCCCATGTCCACTGACCTAAGAAGAACTGGCGTGAAAATTCTTGGGCCTACAATAAAAATGTAACAACTGGCCATAATCTTTTACAAAAACCACAGGTTGTTGTACTTGATCTTGTCGTTTTGGCCAAGGGCCAAACCAGGAAGGTTATGGAAAATCAATTGAAGATTTACAACTTCATTTAATTTGTCACCATTTATCGAAAAATTATCAATATTCCAAGATAACTTTCAATTTATTTGACAATGCAGATAAATTTTTTGGAAACTTTTGTCACAATTACATTATTTCGACTTAAAAGACAAAAGATACTCCGGTCCCCTTTTTCAGGGGACCTCTGGAAAATACCACCCCCGGTCCTATTTCTACCGCAATTTGTAATTACCGTGTACCCATTTATTTAACGGAAATTTATTGAAGGCAATTTTAACTAAACACATTATCATGTTTTAATCAGACAATTGAACAAGGGAAACTAAAGTTAATTCAATAGAATGCTAAGAGGTTGAATACTAAAATTGTAACTATTAATTTCTCCTGCTTTCCCGTCACTAATTTAAACCATGTTAAAATTCCATCACCTCACCTCAACCGGGAACATTAAGGGCCCGGGTCCTCATTTTCCTGTTGCGACAATTTTAAATTAAACATAACTTTTTTTCCTCTTTCCAAACAATTATTAAAGTTTGTAAGGGAAGTAAATTTAAAAATTTAAAAGGTGGTGGTTAATTTTTAAGGTTGGTTAAAGATTACCCAAAATACACTGTATTTCTTTTTCCTTTTGAAGTTTGGATAACCATCAAAACCTTTTAAAAATTGGTTATTCCTAACGCTACACGGGGGATTTTCCAACTAAACTATCAAACGACCATTTCCGGTGAATGTTTGATTTGCCCCGCCCTTTAGCGTATAGTAGCGACTTAAGTGGATTACAAACAAAATTTTTTGTTAGCCAGGTACCTATATATGTTTCAAGCAACGTCAATTGGGAAGGTCTAAATAAAGAAATGCCAATGGTTACGCTATCATCACCCTTAATATATAGAGATGGCAAAAAGTATTAATTCGTCATAATAAAAAGTTCCAGGTATCTATTTATTACAGACTACCTAGTAAAAATTGGGTTATGAACCTTAAGTCGTTATAATTTTTAAAAAGTTAAAATAATGTTTGGTTTTCATAATTCCAGGGAATAAAAAAACATAGCTAACCCAACCCGTTTACTAATAAACACAACTACATTTGCTTATATTGGGAGTGTAGTGACAAAATTTAATGTGATTATCACTAAAATAAAAAATAGATAGTAAATGAACAAGTTGAAATTTAAAAAAATTTTCCATTTCTCAACTGCTTTATTTTACCCAATCTTAAGTGATATTTTAAAACATGTCCCCGCATATAAATTTATGTACATTTTATTAGATTACATTTTATTTATTAGATAAACTTAAACTGTATTATCTTAAATGAGCCTTGAATATGTCTTTATGCACTTTTTAATAATGTTAACATTAAAATACTTATTATGGATTAATCAGAGACATTTGCCGTAGCAAATTTAGTTGAAAGCCGATTTAATTAGTACAATTATTTCAAATTTAGTTTAAATCTATCCATTAAAGTTGAGCCAGCTTTCAATTTAATCGCGCGAGGTTGTTATTACAACGTTGGTATTTTCTTAACTTCTTAAATATCTATTAAGATACTTATTAAAAAGGGACCATATGATAGCTTATACCTACCGTTTAAAAGAATAATAAATAAAATCGGAGCACTAGGAGCCTTGAATTGAGTGCCTCTTCAGTTTGAGAATTTAGTGTAAAATCACACAAAAAAAATTCATTAGCCTTTTTTAATATAAATAAACCTTAGGTAATCATAATTAAATCACAATCTTCTATCACAATTCTCATCATCAGCCTGTGATAGTCCACTGCTGGACATAGAGCTACCCTGATACATCCCTATCCATTAGGGGGTTTTGAACCGTGTCCCATCACGCTGGTCCAATGCGTGTTGGTGGGTGGACCAACTTTTTACATGCCCATCCGACGCATGGATCATCTTACTTATCAAACAATTCAGTGATCGGCCAAAATTGCCCTAACAAACTAAGAAATAACAATGAAAATTTGTTTAGTCCCCGCAGGATTCGAACCCACGACCTCCGGTTTCTAAAGCACACGCCCATACCACCAGGCTACAGAGGCAGTTACGGGTTAGATTAAATCAAAATCTATTTTGAAAATATTTAAAAACAGTAACGAAATAATTACATTTACACAGACTTCAATTCTTTTATTAAAAGTCATATGTAAACATTCACTGTATCTTTTACAACTAGATAACGACATGATGTTACGATTTGTGCTTTTTGTACGGCAAAGAGGCATAATGACGCCGTTTTAAATGTCAAGCAGCGCGTTCTTTGATTCTGTTGTGAAATTAAATGGAACATAAAAGCATTGTCGCAACAATAGTTCTCGGATTTACATTATTATTTATGAGAGCGATGCTTTGGGTAGAAAAGCTTAAAAGTATTGCCTGCAATTTCAAGGTTAACGTCTAAGTTCAGTGATTCTATCTTAATTTTTAATTAACAACATAAAAAATTGACAAATGATTCAGTTATGAAACGGTTATACTCATATTAAAGCTTTTTCAATTTTTAAAAATTATTCAATGTTAAATTATTTCTTTGTGACTGCTCCCTCCTCCCTTCTAAATAAAACAGAGTATAAATAAGCTGAACGTCAAATCAATAATATTGATTTTACGTTTCAGCTGTTTCAGCAGTGTTTGCTTTTGTAGCCTAAACAAAAGACAGCTTGATTATTTAATATAGAATAATTAAGACAAGTTATTTTGCTGTAGGTTTAATTGTATTCTATATTTGTAATTGTCGATTTTTTCTTATAGCTATATCTACACTTTCGGAAAAAAAAAAATTTTACAGCTGACTATTACTTCTTTTTTCATTTTTTGAACAAGAACCTTTCAAGTTACCAAATGCTATTTTTATTCACAATTTCTCATACATGCTCTATGAGCATAACATCATGTATTTTAAGAAAGTTACATCCTTACAAAGGAGACGAAGGCATAGTTTTTTACTATAAGAGGTATACAAAATTTATAATTACTATAGATAGATTATAAGATTCCATATTCTACTTATTGTAATGTCTCCGTATTCAATCCGTTGCATTTGTGTGTGTGTTGTTTAAATACAATTTAAAATAATATAATAATAATAACACAAATACAATACGCAATAACTAGGAATATATTCATAGGTATTATGTGTGAAGACCACGATCTCGTACGATTAAATTGCAAGCGCTAGCTCATCCTTAAGGGACAGACTTAAACTATGTTCTACATGATAGTGCTTCTTGAATTTAAGTCCACGAGAGTACTTACGTTTTAGGAAAAAGTAACTTAAATCATATTAATGTAAACATTTTTAAAAATAGCTATGAAGCATATTGCACACTCATATAAGGAAGACTCTCTCCTCTCCTCTCAATACACTGTAAGTTCACATAAGAGTAAATGCATTTAAACATCGTTGTATTCTATGAGCATAAAAGATTAATTTATTACAATTTAATTTATTGGATACCTTTAAAGTTTTAAAATGCGGTAGCTGATATCGCAGAGGGCAGTATTGTGCAAAGAGCACGTTATTATGCGGCTTATATTGCGCAAAATGGTGTAAAAATTTTTGAAGTCCGCAATATTTTTTGTTAAAATTTTACCTGTTTCGGTGAAACTTTTGTTAAACATGTAATTCTTTGAACAGTGTAAAACTTAATGAACACGCTTCTTTTAGTATTTTCGGTATCATTTAGTTGCTTGTCACAAGCCTACATGTTTTCAATGTTAAGGTGAACATTGCAATAATCTT
>JAGSMT010000558.1:0-118564 GCA_029286875.1 Lamproptera curius | reverse complement strand
TTGTGTACTATATACATAATATATTATAGAATTTATTTTAATTTGCACCTCCTACTTTTTATCTCTCATCACTTGGTTGACTGGCAGAAAATGCCTTGCATTAAGTCGCCTATGAACCTTAGTGCAAAAGTTTAAAATAAATAAATAAATAAATAATGTACTTTAAAGTTTTGATATTTACTATCAATCAACTATATTTAATTGTTTGCCACTTAATAGAAAATACGAATTAACTCACAGTTAATAAAAATAATTAATAAAATCATTTCACTATAAATTTTACCAGTGGTTTTACAAAGGGACCGTCTGGGTGCCTATTTCTACCGCAAAGCAGTAGTGTGAAAACACTACTGGGTTCCAGTTTGAAGAGGCACCAAGCCAGCGTAATTACTGGGTAACGAGACTTAACATCCTATGTCTCACGGTAGGCAGCGCGTTGGTGATACCTGTATTGCCAACGTCTACGGGCGTCGGTAACCACTTTCCATCAGGTGGCTCCGACTGCTCGTCTGCCTGCGTATGCAATAAAAAAAAAATTGTTTATGCTAGACGCATATTGCGGGTATAAAGGATTGTTTATAACATACCCGTCGTATTTATCAGCAAAGCCGCACACTGGTCTTTAATTTTAACCTGAATCTACAATAGTGAATTAATTGCGTTATAATTAATTTGCCTCCGTAGCCTAGTGGTATTGGCGTGTGCTTAAGAAACCGGAAGTCATGGGTTCGAATCCTGTGGAGCTCAACAAATTTTCATTGTTGTTTCCTTGTTGGTAGAGAAGATGGTTGGGTTCTACCACCTGCTTGGGACCCCATAATTAATGAATTAAAATTTAAACCCAAGCATATTATCACTGCTGGCTGTAAAGATAAAAACAAGTTCATTTTGCATAGATCGGAGTACAGACTAAAAATAATTAATTAAAATTAAGATCTGGATACCCCCTTCCAGCACTAGCAACAAGACGCATGACATCTCAGTCTAACCCGTGACTACGGCCGTTGGAAAGTGTTCGAAACGTTGGAATTTAAAATGTAAAATCAACGCGATAAAATCCGTAAAGTCATTTTATTTAATAATGTATAATATTCGCGCAAGCAATAAAAACAATTAAAGAAAATGTTTGGTCAAAAGCAATGTTTAAATTATAACAAATCAATAATATTGACGTGCTCCAATCAGTTTACACCAGCAGTATCTAAAAACGGAATAATCTTATGAAAGCATCATAAAATTTTAGTGCTATGAAAGTCGATTTATAAAACATAAACCGTAATCTCGGTCTAGAGCCAGCCATTTAGTGTTTATTTAAAGAGTAGGAGTTTCATTTTAATATAAAATCGAAATTTTATCTAGATTCGAACCAAATAGGGCTATAAAATAACCATAAAGAAAGTGCTACGTTAACAACAGTTACATATTTTAATGATGTATTAGTTCCTAAGTTCTAAAATTTAAAAGTCCTAAGATCCTTAATGCCGTCAAAATTACTTATAAAATAATAACTGCCGATTCTTGTTGATAATGAACAAATCTTCATTTGTATAAAATTCAAATATCTCATACATACAAGAAATATTATTTAATTGAAATTTATTACTTTAGTTATAAAAAAACATCGTTCGCTCTGCAGTGCACTGCCTAGAGGTTATCCATGTGCATAGGAAATATGTTTTATTGTGCGTCACAAATACATATTAACTGCCTTCATAGCCCAGTGGTATTGGCGTGTGATTTAGAAACCGGAGGTCGCGGGTTCGAATCCAGCAGGGACTCAACTAATTTTCATTGTTGTTTCCTTGGTTAGGGCAATTTGGGCCGATCACCCAATTGTCTGAAAAGTAAGATGATCCATGCGTCGGATGGGCATGTAAAGTCGGTCCCCCCACCAACTCGCATTGGACCAGCGTGGTGGGATACGGTCCATAAACCCCCTAATGGATAGGGGTGTATTAGGGGAGTCCTATTTCCAGCAGTGGACCATCACAGGCTGATGATGATGATGATGATGTATACATGTTCTGTTTTCACTCTCATAATCAGGTGAAAATGTTGGATATGTTTTATATAAATTACCCAAAAAGGAAGACACACATGACACATAGAAATTGTGAAAACAACTAGCTGTTACGCGCGACTTCGTGTGCGTATAATTTGAAGAATGTTTGCGAGGTATAATCAAATATATTGAATAGTAATATATATGAGGTGTTAAAATTGGAGTCTATCATTAGACAAAGTTTCTTGGCTTTAGCTACGGCGATGACAAATGTTCTCATTGACTTTTATCATTTTTCCAACCCCTCGTTTAAACCCATACAGACTAAACTTACAAAATTAGTAAAAACACTAATGGCTCGTATTAAGTATCAAGACACAAAATTTTACCGATATATATCCATAAAATATAATGGCCAATTTACACATAAAATTTCACTCTGTATGTCAACTCTTTTAATCATTCTTATCGCAACAATGAATAGCCTACGTCGTTTCTTGGAATCTATTCTTAGTGTGTACTAAATTCTATAATAATCGGTTTAATGGTATAGATGCTACAGATGGACAGACAGATAGACAAACAGACAAAGTAGCCCTGTCATTCAGAAAGACACAGACAGACAGAGCTACTTTCGCATTTATAATATTAGTACAGATAGTATAGATTTTAGGTTCAGTAGTAAGGGTGCCACCCTTACTACCGACCATAGCTTATAGCACTGTAATGTACAAAAAAATAATTAAAATTCAACCATTTTTATTTACACACACTAAAAATTGACACAGCCATGCGAAATAAAAACTAGCGTCTTGAATACACAATGCCAGTAAATATACACACATATCTATTTGAATAAGTCGCCCGGATGACTGTGTACACAAATCAAACACTCAGTTCAGAATACAATCTGGCCCCATGTCAACGACCGCAACCTTAGCTTCACCCCTCGAAGTTCATTCGCAACTTCCGGAATTTCACGTTTAAGTTATTCGGTAAGAGTATTTCATGAATTTCGAGAATTTTGACAATGTATTTCAGATAAATTATAAACGAAATAATTTATAATTTTTATACATTCAAATTAAAAATATTGATTCAATAAGATCTGTCAAGTTTTATGAACGTCAATGTCCACCTGATTCAAATTTTTGCTATCGGAATTGTTTTCTGTCACGTTGGGTTTGGGAGCCCGCTTGGCCCTGCTGGTTTTACAAGAGGAATATAGTGTCAAAACTGCTGATGATGCCTCAAACATCACTCCCTATGATGCTATGGACGACGTGAAATAAAACAATTTAGTAGTTGACTCGTTAGCTGCCTACCTCTTAGGTAGGCAAAGATGTACAATTTAATCTTTTTAATAGATAACGTTGTAGTAGTAGATCTAATTTCATATATACATAAGTATATACATGTTATATATTTAAAATATTTGTAATAAAGTCAATTTTGTTAATTTATTCAAGTATTAAATGGAAATATTTTTTAAGCTTTTTACTTAATTAACTAAATACATATATGTGAAAAAATGTACATCATATTTTAACCATTTATAAATATAATAAGTGTTATTGTAACATTATTTTATTACTTAAATATATTTATTCCCGACGTTTCGGATTCTTTTCAGCATCCATGATCACGGGCAGACTAAGTTGGTATATATCATATATTAATATAATAATTTAAGTAACGCGAAAAGTCCGTAAATTAGTGGATTTGTTATGTATAATAATCGCGTAAATAAAAGAAATAATTATTATTTTATTAAATTTGTTTTTATAGAAGTCTTAACAAAGCATTGTTTATTTGTTTTATACAACATTTCAAGGAACGTCTTTGAATTATTTATATTAAATTTATATTAAATCCTGTCTGCGTCTCGGTCACTTGATTTTAAATAGAAAAGCTGAGGTTTATATGTTACTTTGATAATTATGGTGAATTTAATTTTTTTTGTCACAATAGGTGGCCAGTTCATACAAGTTCTACGATACATAAATCTATACGTTTTGAAAATAAAATATAATATGCATAATTTAATCTAAAATGACAAAAGTTAGATTTATGATTGATACTATTATGTTCGATTGTAGAGCACTTCGATAATTACAGTAATTAAGGCCGTCTGCGTACCGTCCCATTGTGCTGCTTGACGATGCGGGTAGCTTCTTGAACGAATTCTGGCGGCCCGTATCGTCAATCATCTTCGCAACGTGGGACCCGACCTAGCAGATTGCCGTATGGTTTTCGGCTGAGCGGTCTACGATCGACGCTATTTCAAACCTAAAGGATCTTTCCAAAGAGGTAGTTTCAGGAGGTGGAGTGCTGTTGGCGGTGTCTCTTGATATCCCAACGCCTTTAATTCACTGCCCTTTGAGGTAATTGAGGCGGCTTTTAGGTTCCATGGTCTGCCCATGTACATCCGTCGGATCATCGGGTCTTACCTCCACAATCGAGAGATCTCGTATGTGGGTCGGACAGATGATTTATCAAAAAGAAATGCGGTGCAGGTTCCTCAGGGTCTGTTTTAGGACCCTATTATGGAACATGGGTATGACTTCGTAATCCGCGGTGCCCTTCTAACTGGTTGCTGTCATTGCTATGCAGATGACACTTTAATCACAGCCGGGGAAAAACTTCGCTGAAGCTGCGAGACGAGCTGAAGTTGGAGTCGCCTTGTAGTGCGACGCATCGAGATGCTCGGTTGAGTGTTGCTCTTCATAAGACCGAGGCCCTCTTGTTTCCATGGCCGAGGCAAGACCACCACGCAAGTCCAGCCTTAACATCTGCGGCACTCGGGTCGGAGTTGAAGTCCCAGATGAAGTATCTGGGGCTGACGCTCGACAGCCGAGTGGAACTTCGAGCATTTTCGAGTCTCGCTCCCTGACCTAATTGGGACGCATCTGCTCTTGGAAGGCTCTTGCCGAGACCTAAAGGACCGAAACAGCATGCCGAAGACTTTACATCGGCGTGCTGCGCTCTATGGCGCTGTCGGAGCACCCGTGTGGGCCGATGACCTATCCAAGGAGAATCGAGCACTACTGTTAAGTACAGCGGGTCATGGCGGCGAGGGCACATTCGTAGCTACCGCACGGTCTCACATGAAGCGGCATGCGTACTGGCCTGGAACCCTCCCTGGGACTTTGATGCCAGTGTCCTAGCGGAGGTCTAGCAGTCATCGCACCAGAGCCAGATTTGAGGTGTAGCTACACCTCTGGAAGAGATTGAGAGATGCGTCGTTCCGCGCAGAGGATGTTATGCGGCGGTGGAAAGCGCCGCTCGCTGAGCCAAAGCTGGACAGCGAACGAGTAAGAAGTACGTCCGCTCCTCAAAGAGTGGGTAGACCGCCGCCTGGAACGCTTACCTTCCGGCTGGTACAGATCCTTTCGGGCACGGTAGCTTTGGAAGGTATCATGTGTCACACCGTTGGAAGAGAGCCGACAGCGCAGTGTCATCATTGCGATTGCGATGATGACACAGCTCAGCATACCCTGGCGGAGTGCCCGCAGGAGCAATGGAGCGAGCCAATCTCTGCGAGGAGTTGGCAAGCGACCTCATTAGCTGGTGTGATCCGCGCCATGGTGGACAGAAGAGGTCGTGGGAGGCGTCACCTCGTTTTGCGAGGCTGTCGCGCCCAAAAGGCCGCTGAGCGGGAAAGGATTAGATCCCTCCTCGGCGCGCATTCGCCGACAACGCCCAGGGCGAAGGCGGCGAGCTACGCTCGCCTCATGCCACCCTATGAGTGTAGCCACGGGTGTGGATGATGGAGTCAACATCCGTTAACATCATGGCTCAGAGGTGCGAGCAGTGCTAAGAGCACGCTCTAGAGTAGAGAAATGGCTGGCCCACAGCCTACAAGATGGAGTCCTAGAGACTAGGCGCGGGTGGCATAGCGATCGCATGACTTAGTTGATCTCGCTTTCGCCAGAAACGCGGAGAAGGAACTTTGAGGGTTTTGGTGGGTGGAAATCCCACATAACCCGTTGCTGCTCCCACGGTATCGAGGTAAAAAAAAACACAGAAAAAGTTGCCAGTATTAGCTAGTTAAGTAATAAATTTAATCAGGATATTTGTTAAACAAACTACGAACCTATTAAGTTTCAATCTAGTTAAATGTTGCTTTGGTCTGAAAATTATGTATCCTTTTCAGTCATTACATATAAATAAAGTTAATTTAATACTACATAAGAGACACGTTTAAAAATATGTAATCGAGTGTTATAAAACCAAGGAGACCTTTGGTTAATTTTGGTTATAAACAGTTTCCATATTCATAAATTAGATTTATTATAATTTTTTATATCTTTCATCTCCCATAAATAATTTTTACGAAACATTGTATTAAAAAGCAAAAAATAAGAATTTCTCATACCTAAGATATACAGTTAATCTTGCAAGTAAACATTTATAACTCCAATCTTGCATACTGGAACTAAATTAACTCGTTTTAGTTTTAAAAGAAGAAGTTTTTTTTTAACCGTACGTCACCATGTAGACGTAAAAATAAATAAGGTAGCTTTTTTACGTTACATTTTTGTAGTAAATATAGAAAGCTAACAGTGACGGTGCAATCAGGATAACATAACCAGACGAATACAAATTTTTTACCAACTTATAATGCCCGAGCTGTTGAAAGATTTTCATCATCATCAGTCCACTGCTGGACATAGGCCTCCCCAAATACACCCCTATCTATTAGGGTGTTTTTGGACCGTATCCCACCACGCTGGTACAATGCGGGTTGGTGGGTGGACCGACTATTTACATGCCCATCCGACGCATGGATCATCTTACTTTAGACAATTGGGTGATCAGCACAATTGCCCCATCCAACCAGGCGAAACAACAATGAAAATTTGTTGCGTCCCCGCAAGGTTCGAACCCACGACCTCCGGTTTGTAAAGCACACGCCCATACCACTAGGCTACGGAGGCAGTTATGATATACGGAGAAATGATTTTATTATATAAAAATACGTATACTTTTTACTTAGTGCTATTGTTTGTTATTAATTTAAACCGTTTAACTTTTGTTAATAATGTTACACTTTAAAAGCCTGATCGATTTTATTTCAGGTTGGTTCTTATTATGTAAGAGGCGTCCTATTCCGAACTGCCTGGTATTGTTGACAATCGAGAGAATTGGCAATATGGGATATCGAGAAGTTCAAATTTACACAGCTTACAAAAGTAAAGTAACGTTTTATTTAAAGTATCACATGTACCTACTTGTCATTCCCTGTGAATTTTTATTGTATCAAATTAATTAATAATTTTTTTATTTAAAATATTTACTTCTTTACTTCGTACATATATATACGAAGTAAAGAAGTAAATATATATTTATATATATTCGTATATGTTTAAACATATACAAATATACAAAACTTTGAATCCACGACAGAGCTGGGCCTCTAATACCATAATTTTCTAGTTTTTTAAATAATAGTTTGAAGGTAACAAAATCAAAAGCTTTGCTTAAATCTAAAAATATGGCGCATACTGCCTTTCTCTTATCTATAGAACTAAATATTTCATTTTGACAAATGAAATATTTAGTGAGAACACTGTCGATATTGTTGACCTGTTTTTTTGAAATGCATTTTGTTCTTTTTGAAGTATGTTGTGTTCATCAAAATAGTCATATATTCTCGAATACATAATTTTTTCAAATATTTTTGAGAATACTAGGGTTAAAGCTATAGGTCGATAGTTCGACATTTAATTTTTGCTGCCTTTTTTATATGGTGGTTTACAACAGCTTTTTTAAGGGGCTCAGAAAATTTTCCATTTGAAAAGGACAGATTTACTAAGAATTCTATGACTGGCAATAGTTCGAGTCAACACTGTTTAAGTAACTCTGTTGAAATATCGTCATAACCTTCAGATTTACTATTTCTTAAATTATGAATCACTTTCTTCAATTCGTATTCATCTGTGGGAAAATACGATTTAGCGGTTTTCAGTTTCAGTTACTTCTTCATTTATATAATTTATATCGGTAATGTAATTTTAAAAATAATTATAACTGTCCTGTTTCTACATATCATATATATATATATATACCAACTTAATCTGGCCGTGATCATGGATGCTGAAAAGAATCCGAAACGTCGGGAATAAATATATTAGTAAGTAAGGCGAAATATCCGTAAATTAGTGGATTTGATATGATAATTATCGGTAAATAAAAGAAATAATTATGTCCTGTTTCTGTTTAATAATTGTCCAGGTCGCTTGCACTTATTTTACCTTTTTAATATGATTTTATTATTAGTAATTTTCTATGATAGAACTATGCATTGTTTTAATATTTTCGTATAGTTATTACTTCTTTTTATAGAAGACATTTATCTATATCTTTACATTTATAATAATTGTACCTTAGAGTTCGTTTTTGCTTATCCATCTGAAAGCATTATTACAATTCTTGACTTGTTATATTTGGAAAGCATAGGTAATAAAAACATGTGTTATGTTAGCCTCTTAATACGTACCACTTTGAATAAATTATACCCAACTTAAGTAAATCTACAAAACAGAATAAAAAAAATAAACACATAATAACTGTAATACTGAAAAAAAAAATTTAAATTCTCCTCATTTTTTTATTAAAGTTATGTCTTCTTTAGACTATAAAATCAAATGATTTAGAGTAGAAAGATTTATTCGTAAATTTGCTTTTGCTTAAAAAGCGAATTAAAGGATTATTTTCAAACATTAGAAACATACATATTTTAACACAATAAATAATACACTTAATTATGTAAACAAGAAACGTTAAGTATTTCTTAATTAAGAGTTTATTAAAGTCGTGTTATGAAGGGAAAATTAATAAAAAATCCATATCAATTTAAAATAGTTTATGCTCGACACATATTGCGACTCGTGTTAAATCTATTCATGACATTTCCGTCATATTTTTCAGCAAAGCCGTATGCTAGTCTTTTAATTAATCCTAAATCTACGCAATAGTGAATTAAATATATATATAATAAACGCCTCCTCGAATATGTATAAGCATTAATATGAGCTTTTAATGTTTAAGAACTGTGTGTAGAGTGCTTTTTTTTCATATATTTTAATTAATCTTGCCTATGATAATGTTTAACTACCTCCGTAACCTAGTTATATGAGGTTATGGATTCGAATCTTAGGAGGACTAGACTACTTTCCTGAGTGTTTCCTAGATGGTTACGGCAATGCGTGCTGATCACCCGATTGCCAGTAAAGTAAGATGATTCATGCGTCTGTCAGCTTTTAGAAAGACGGTTTTGTGCCGGACCTTTCTGCAGCCGTGTTAGTTATCCTTTTCATCAGACTTTGAGTGTGAAGGAAGAAGGTAGTGCAGTATTTGCGCGCACACTTGTGCAGTATTATTTATCTCCTGTTAGGGCGCTGTAGTCGAAATCGGTTTAGAGAACGTGATTGGATAATGTTACCAAAAGACAATCTTCGTTTGTTATTTAAAAGCAAAATATGGTGGCTAAAATTTTAATCTTTCCTTGTGCTTTGTTTTAAAAGATGGAACAAAAAAAATATTGTACAATTTCACACTCATACTGCAATACAGAAAAGTGAGATAAAATAGGCCAATCAACCAATACTTTAAAAATTAAGACTTACTATTATTTACTTGTACTTTAAATTAAGAGTGTAAAAAGTCGTCCATATTGTCAAGACCACCTATGCTAGCCGTTATAGAGCGACAACTTCCTTACCCATCAAAGGCAATTTGCCCTTTACGAACTTTAGGTTGTAAAATATAAAAATGTATACATTAAAAATATAGTAGCATTTACATTTTTTGTTCTTCTTTAAATTTCGGCAGTTTTGATAGTGATAACTAAAAACTAAGTTTTGTTTATATCGTGGAAAATATCTATATAATTTAAAGCTAAAAGTTAATTAGACAGAGATATTGAAGTGAAGTCACTGAAAATAAGTGTTCTATGGTACTGCAAGCCTAGTAAAAAAAGAAGTAATTGATTGTTAACCAAATATAATTGACAATTAACAAATTTTATAAAAAGCCCTGATTTTTTATTTTGTGTCGGACAGTTATCGAAATTATTTATGCGAGTCGTACGCTGCAGAATGTGACACGACCCCTATGATAGTAAAAGAGATTACGATATCTGTAATGATATAGTATACAGCACATAGTATGATATACAGTATTATATACATAACTTATATGATTCATAACTTATGGAAAAAAATGTGGTGACTCCATCTGATATGTTTCGAAAAACATGTCTATGTTGCGACTAAAATACCCTTTTTGAAGTGAAACACCTTTATCGGGGTTGGAAAAAAATTTAGTGTAACATTTTTTCGTTACGCGCCATCTTTTTTTTCCGTTACGCACCTTCTTTTTTCTAGGGTTATGAATTGTTTATATTTAGGTTAGTTAATATTTCAGTAACAAATTAATTTTATTTTAGGCATTTTTGGGCGCGTTATTAATATATTTATACATATTGCATTGAAACTTACATTTTTGAAATCCAGGTGGCGATTGCATGATCGACTTCCTCAACCTTTGTTATATATATATATATATATATATAAAAAATATTTTACAATGTGCAAAAAATGTTTATGTATATGTAAATATATATATTTTGTAAATTGTTTAATATTTTTTTTAAAAACCTTATAAAGAAGTTTCACTTCTTACAATTGTAGGCTAGTACACGCACACATTTTTTATTTAAATCTCTTTTATAAAAGAAAATTCTAATATTTAATTACCTCTGTGCACCTAGAAATAATTACGTCAATAAAAACATCCAGGCTGAATACAGGACACAGAAGCCGAAATTTTATAAGACAGTTTAACTGTGATACAATACCTTAACTATTGATATGCTGTACTTGGCCAAAGTGGCGTAGTAAAGTTTTTGGGGTACATATCGACAATTTATTTAAGTCAGCATTATGATCTTCTACTATTGAAATGTACTTTCAATCTTTCGTTTCTCTTTTAATAATTGAAATTGATCTATATACATTTATTATGATAAATCATAACGTTATTATAGCTTCAAGATTTAATAAGGCCATACATGAGCTGAATAGAAGAGAAACTGTAACTTGAAATAGTAATATTTCTATCATAATGGCCTATAAAGCCAGAAAGTGCATTTGTGCACACTGCAAGGCAAATAACTCACGTCTTTAACTGCCTTAAAAATAATTTCTTCCACAACCACAATGCCTTATTACTTTCTTAAATGTATTTTGAGGCAGAATAATTTGGGGAGCATCTGGCAAGCTATTTGCCAATAGCAACATGGGGTATAAAAATGACAGAAAGACTTTTGGGTAGCTCGCGCCGACCCTGCGTTAGATATCAAAATTATTTCAGTATTTTCAAAAAAAATATTATCAAAAAAATATAACCAAAAAAATCCTTAACATTTATTTGTATTTATTTCTTAAGTCCTAAAGAAAATATATTACATAGCATCATACATCTCAATGGCTCCAGCTAAAAACAGTAACATGGCAAGCATGGTAACCGAACAGCTTATCTTACAAAGACCAGCACCAAAGACAAGCACCAGCTCTCAAAAAAAAAGAAATCATAACGCTTTATTCATAATTTTACTTTATTTCATTCTCGAGTTCAATTTTTCAAATAAAGGTATTTTAATTTTATTTTATGTACTAACGTATTTTCCACAAATTCGTTAATTAGTTAGTGTGAATTTAATAAATTAATACCTTGAACTTAAAAAATATATATGTTTTAATTAAATTATAAGCGAAGCGGTCGCCCCGGACCCGAATAACCGGACGTTATTAAGAATAATTTTGAACATGTCCGTGTCTAATACGATTCAAATAATTCTCTCTAAGATAAAGAAACCTGAATAAACATCGGTAGCAACGACTATTTTACTATTGACGTAATATTTTTCAAAACGGTATTATTGTACGTTAAATTAATGACTAACGATAAAACAATAATTTTATTTAAATGCTAAGGCTTTCTAAATAACAAAGCGAAATTTTAACAGAATAAAGCAATATCAATTTGTTACAAATTGTTCAAGGTATTTAGGCAAGCGTCTTCGCTACTAGAAACGAGAATTTACATTATACAATCAGCTTAACGTGTAATGAACGTTATACGTGTTCTTAAGGTAATACTTTGTGGAATTTTCCTAGTGGCAATTTTGAAGGCAATTTGAAATGGCTGATAAAAACTAAATAATGTGTGTAGGCCATTATTTTCTTAACAATTACATATCTTTATTTACTAACAATTCTTCTGTGTATGTCTTAACAGTAAGCTTCTCTTAACGGCTGGACCTAGTTGAATAATTTTCTATTCTTCTTTTGATGTTGATCGAAAGATTGTTTGGGTTCCCCCCGAATAGTTAGGGCTCAGTACCTGCCACCTGCTAAGCCGCGGGTAAGATAAGAGGAACCTGGCTGGCCGTGAAGGATGCAGCTCCAAGCTGGCTAAATAAGCCAGCTTTGGATGTGCCATAGAGGGTGCTGCAGGAGGTAGATGTGCCGCTCTTTCCGTCCTTCGCAACCACGGTAGAGTCGTGGGGGATGACGAGTGTCTGAGTATTTCATTGGCCGCTCTCCCTATCCTCCGCAACTCGGCGTCACCGCACCGCTGATGCGCTGTGGAGGGGCCGTGGGTGGAGGGGACTTTTGGCATGGTATCGTCGATGTCTCTTCCTTCTGCGGCCGAAACGGTGCAGCCGCTGGGGGCTTGGATTTTTGTCCCTGCATGGGTTGGGATTTCCTGACTCCTATGGTCCCTGGGGAACAAACTCGGCGGAGTCTGTTACCTGTGTAAAGAGGCTGATACGAAGGGCGCGTTAGTTCCGACGCACCCAAAGGCATGACAATGGCCGTAGGGCTGCAAAAGACTGCTAAAGAGTTGCTGCGGTCCTATCTCTGAGGCACCAAGAAGGAACAACGAGGTAGTTTTAATCATTGATTAAATCTGCCAGTCCGACATAAGCCGTCTTTGCCCCCACGAGAACGTGTATGCGTTGGTATTTCCCCGTGGTAAAAAAAAGGTGGTTTAGGCTCACAAATAATTCCGGCAGATGGTACTACAGTCGTTATCTAAGTAATTTATTTATACTAAAAGTAAACTGCTTAATCGACCTGAAATTACGTTTCTTACATCATTAAATATATTAACTACATTGTATATAACGCAGGGCAACGTCTGTTGGATCCGCTAGTTATATATGGATTATGTATGGAAAATTAGATATAAATATTTTATAAAACACAGTGAAATTAAAATTAAGTGGAGTAAGATATGTAACATACAAGGGTATCTTATTGCATAATTTTGGTGGCGATAAAAATAATAAACATGCGAAAATTTGTCTATATTTAGATTTTACAAAATTACTGCCCAATCATGTAACACATATGAGTTATAATATTCAAGAAAGCAATTTTTATTTGAGAAAATAATTGGGAAAATTCAACAAAACAAAACTGAAGTAAAGTCAATACTTATTGACCTTACTTCAGTTTTGTATCCTATCAAAATATCATTGGTATTCTATTAAAAATTACTTCTTTTAGTAATGGTTGGGTTTATTTAACAAGTGAGCAAAAAGTGGCATCATATAAACCTTTTTATGTCTTATGAGGCTGTTATACATATAAAAACGGGGGTTGTTAATCCCGATTTTAAAAGTAGCAATAATAGTTTAGCCTTTCACACTTTTGCTTCTTTTGCTTTGTCAATAATACAGTAAATTAATATTTGACGCTCTTCGACAACTAGTTTTGAATTGGTGTTATTTAGTAATATAACTTATATTAAAATATAAGTTTATATAAAAATAAAAGTGATGTTAGTTTGTTATAAATTTGGGTTTTAATATATTATAATAAAATTTTAACAAGTATAATTTTAAAAATTAATAAATAATATAACTAAATGCTCATTTAAACAATTATTTTATTAATTCAGATCAAATAAATATTTGCTAAATTAAATGATAAAATTATAAATACGAATAATCTTCGTATATTGGCAAGTTGATCGTAACGAAATTAAGTTAAGGGTATTGCTACGTGCTGGTTGTAATATTATGAAAGAAGTTGTAATAAGGTTTTGATGGAATTTCATGATTAAATACCACATTCATCAGATAGCTCTGTCATAAATTCATATTTATATTAAAGACGTGAACACTGGACTTTATTAAACTTCAGCAAATCTATTTTCGCTGACATGTTTCTAAAAAGGGTGACTTACTCCGTTTCAATAAGGACAATTTTTTTTATTTGATTATATACAAAAGTTATAATATATTTTTTTTATTTTATTTAACCAGTTCATCAAAGTTCCTTGACGTAAGTTATTTTACATGTTTAATATAATGAAAACAGAAACAATAAGTACATAAACATAACTACACTATATGTGACGGACAATTACAGGCGAACTCCACATGAATCAATAACAAATTTAACTAAGCATAACTTGAAAATAAATTATTTTCTAATTCACGCAAAAGAAAACACTAAACATATTAACATGTAGTGGAAACTAAAACAAAAACAAACAACAATGTTATCATAAAACAAAGAAGAAAACACCTTTAAACATTACCAATTGCGCTAAAAGTACAAATGATTTTTTTTTATGGCTTACGCAGGCAGACAAGCAGCAACTTTTCTGAAGATGAATATTCCTTACAGAATATAATAATCTTATTGTTAAATTAACAACTGTTGTGGTATTTTAATTGTAGGCCCCGGATACAGTTATATGTAAAAACTAAATGCGTTTGATATTTCAACAGGGGCAACCAGTAATACTTTTTTGACGGTAGAACTTCTACACTCACTAACGTACTGCTTGAAATTTTCTTGCCCAAAAACTTGAAGCTTTTTACATATGTTTTTGTTCTGAGACAGTCCTCGAGCATTTCTTCACGTTAGATATTAGTGTAGTCCATTTTCACAGCAAGAAATCAATTTTAAACTATTTTTATTAAATTAATTTATTATTTGTAACCGGAGCAAACAAAAGTGTAACTGAACTGAATATAACGGCTTTGTTTTAATTTTGTAATAAAATGTACAACTAAAGACTACTCATTGTCACCTCGTCATACCAAGTTTTCTGCATTGCTGGTTTTTAGTAGCAACATTCGTTTAATTGTGTAAAAGTCTGTGTGCTATACATTTTCAATATTAGTAAAAGTTGTGTTCAGTAGAACTCAATTCAAGTTCAATTTAACTACCTTTATTAAATACAAAAGTGTAACACTCGGTTATTGATTGTCAAAGACCATCGTTTCGGAATAAGACGACCAGAGAAGAACCGGCCAAAGAAACTCAGCGGGCCTTATTTGTCATCTTTTAAAATAATCAAATATACATTCAAATGAGCTACATACAGTTATATCATAAGTAAATAAGATTTGAAAAAGGCTGGAGCATGCATTCCATTACCAGGTTATGTTATCACTACAAAGTATAAAACAAAGTAGCTTTCTTTGTTCCTAAATCCCTATGTATGCTGAAACCTTTTAAACTATGCTATGCGATGCGGTTTTTTTTAATAGATAGAGTGATTTAAGAGGAAGGGTTAATATGTATAACACATGCTTTATATTGTAAGTATATTGCCATTAGCATAGCTCCCGTGCGAATAAGGAGCGGGTCGCTAGTCATTTATAAATTCATTTAAGTTAAAATAACCTTCTACACATAAACGTCCCTGTACAACTTTTTTTTAAAATATGAATAGTTAAATTCTGAACTCTGAACGAAGTAATTCTGAACGAATGATAAATAAAGAATTTTAACATAAACCATAAGCCTATAGTTTATGTTAAAATTCTCATAACGCATAAATCTCATACGCTATATATACAAAAGTGTATCGCTTTTCGTCTGTCGCTTCCAATTTAACGCTGAAAGATAAATTTGTGCAGTATAACAAAAACAACAGATGGCACGGTTTTACGGTTATGCCAAATTAAAAAAAAATGATTTGCTCCATTTAAAATCCTTAGTCATATTAACCCTCATATTAACAGGAGGTCATGGGTCCGAATTATGTGTTAAACGTAGAAAAAAAAGGCATTCTCTTCCAATTTGAACCAGCTATTGCACAGAGTTATTCATCCCATCTGTTTTGAGGTCGACCACTGTGTCCATTCCGTCCTCCCAAATGTAGCCTCCACCTCAGCTGATTGGTCCCTCCTTCTAACTAATTGAACGGCCCATTTCCACTTTAACTAGATAGTGCAAAGTATTAAAAGGCTTTGCACTATGTCGGTGACTTTTAGTTCAGTTCCTTATTAGATCACAAATTTGAGCAATTTTCTGGAGCAATTTTGTGAATCTATCTTAGGCCACGTTTCAACCCCGTCACGGAGTAAACGCATTAGTTCAAAAATTTTGGTCTTCAAAACCTGCGGTATCAAATTTAAGAATGGGCCCACTAAATGGTGTTATCGGCTTCTGTCTCAAAGCTGTGTCATCCTTACTGCAATATGGGCTCAAGGTATTCATGCATATTTATTTTCATTTTTGAGATTTACACCAACATTGACTAGCCTTGGGAGAACATGACTTATGTCTTTCCCAATTTTATTCTGAAGCCAAAACGTCAGGAGTATTCATTCAAACTGTGCAACATTTCCTGCAAACCGCAAGGTACTACTAACGCTGGTAACTTTAAGCCATATTCAGCCCAGGGTCTTAAAGACGTCTTCCAAAGCATAAACGAACAGTTTCGGGTAGTAAAAATTCCCTATCGCACTCCTCAATGGAGTTGAATTCATTTGGATTGATATCTCGGAATCAGGAAGGACATAAACGCAGTACTATAGTGCTTAACAAGACTTCGAAACAACTTGACGTAATGATAATCTTCCCGACATCGTTGAAGAGCTACAGAATAGCCCAGGTTTCCACAGAGTCAAAAGCTTTCTCTTAATCCACAAATCCACAAAGGCCAAACACAGAGAATTTTCAGAGCCCTTCACGAACTGCTGTAAGGTATGTTGGCGAGCTGGTGTTCATTAAAAAGCAGTTACTCGAAGGAACCTCCCACTGTAAGGCAGATCCACCGACACGTGGGCGGTGGGGTCGTCACATTCCTACGCCTTAAAAACAACATTGGCTTTGTGTTATTGTTTACAAGAAGGATAAGTTTGTTTAACCGTTAACAATAACAATAACTTTATATTAATGTTGTTTTCCGGTTGGTTTGTACAATGTGGGTCGATCAACCTATTCTCTGAAAAGTAAGATGATCGTAGTGGTATTGAAAAATTTGGTCTTGATTGTCAAGACTATCGTTTATAGACCGCCTATAAATTTACTGACTTGTGACATTGTGACCTGTATAATATATAGACCTATAAACCTAGAAAATTAATATAACTTATTTATATTAATATACATTATATTCAAATACACCTCACTATTCCACGCGGACAAATTGCATATGAGTAAAAATATCTTACAAAAACTGATTTAACTTATGGTGTTTGAAGGGATTGCGTTGCTGAGGACGACAAAACAGTTAAACATGGATTTATTTAAAAGTCGGTTTTATTCTTTCCTTAGTTCTTTAATTAAACTTTGTAATGATATTCTCACATTTAACTACTAAACTACGGTAAAACTGACATTTTAATAACTAGCATACACAATAATTTGGGAGTGATATTATCACAGAACACTTTATTTGCGTTATGCATAATTACGTATACTGACAATATTTACTTTCCTAACCTAATTTTGATTTAAAAAATTATAAAATATTGTTAGTATAATTCCCCAATTAAAAAACACAAATCTCCTTTAGATAAAACATGAATAAGATTTAATCTAATGCAAGTCAAGTATTTTCAGCATGTTTTTATTTCTTTTTTAAAATTTTTATGACATATTTTCTTTGTGTGTTTGTGTGTTTCTTTTTCATTGGTACTTATTTTTTTGCGGTGTCACGAATCTTTTCATGTTATATTATAGTATATTCATTTGGAACGGAGCTCGAGTGCCGTCACGATTTCATTTCAAGTGATGTTGAATTCATGACACGTCCCAGAGTGAGCATTGCTCATTAAGTTTTTCGTGTGAGTTTTACAATTTAGGTTAAATATATGTGATGATGATAATTTCTGAAATGTGTTTCCATTCAATATCGTTATTTTTTAAATTATAATATAACTTATTAAGAATAGTGAAACTCTATGCTATAACTTTACGATGACGTACTTGTATACGTGATTTGTAATATTGAGTCGAAGCGAAGTACATTACAGTTAAGGCGAAGTGAAAAAATAATTTAAAGCTACTTGAAGTTCACAGAATCCTGTTGTGACACGACGAAATCTCATGTTTTAAATAGTTTTCCTAAAAAAAGCCATTTTATTAGATTTTTTAATTTTTTTTTGTAATTAAGAGATAATTTCCAGAAACTAAAGTTACACCTTATTTAGCCAGTTATTACACTGTCTATTGTGTCCTTCAAAATAGAAGACAATAGTTTATATAGTGCTACTTTACGGCAGAATTACGCAAAATGTATTTACCCAGACGGTCGCCTATGAAAAACCTTTAACCTTAAAAAAGTTCAACATCGGAAAGGGTGTAGATGTGCACAGAAAAATATATAGACTGACTGTTTATCTAATAACGAAAAGAATTGTGAATTAAAAATTGAGAGACCAGAATTAACAATATTTTTTATTAATGAAAACAAAAAGTAAAATATTGTTTCTGATTTTAAATTTCTATTTTAAACCAATATCACATTCTCATAATTTTTAACGGAGGAAGAGTCATAAAGTATGTGAACGTTTTCACAAAATTGAGCTTAATTATTTTATCCTGAAAAGGTTATCCAAGAGTTGGTTTACTTCATCTGAATAGTGATTTACAAAGCAATCAATTTTATCATGTCCTCTAGCAGTACTTATATAGTATTTAGTAGGAAGATTGAAGGTTTGTAGAAAAGTTGTCAATTTATTATTTTTGGGCGTATATATGCATTTTTTAAGTAGTAAAAAACACTAAACGCTTTCATTAATCCGTGAATTATTTGTTTTGAGTTTAAGTAACACATCTTACTGCGTAAGTTTTACATGGATAATAAACTTTACTTTAATAAATATTTTTAGCTACTTCTATTCTTACAGAAATTATCACATGTTTTGTTCACCGTAAGGTAACAAAAGGCGCCTTTTCTTTTTACCGATAAAGTTTTATCAAAGCGCTTAATGTGATACTATTCAAATTCTATTATTTAATTATTGACAAAAGTACGAAAGTGTTTAAGGTTTAAAGGGGTTATTTATTACTTTGCCGACGCTAAATAAACATTTTTTATTAAAGCTGGTTCATTTATCTTAGTACAATAATACATATACTATACATACTATTCTATGTTCATAGAAATCAACCAGAAATAGTAAGTATTAATTGAATTGTAAGTATTAATTACCAAAAACCAAAATAACATTTTACGAGTCTAACCGTCGTAAAAGCCTAATAACGTTTTTTCAATTGTTCTATATCAATTAACTCACTTTGAGATACATTATATACCACGTATTTGAGCTATTCTAAATACTAATGTTATATTTTTGAGTGCAGCTCTTGATAAATCTTTTAATTAAATCTAAATTTGTCCTTCATGTTTTGTCTACTGTAAGGTAACACAAGAAACCTTCCGTTTTGTAGCGATAGTTTTATCAAAGCGCTAGTTGTGATATAATTCAAAATCTATTATTACGAAAGCTTTTAGGAGTTTGAGGTATATTTATTATATTCCTTTGCTGAAGCTAATTAAACATTTTTTTATTAAAGCTACATTATTTATTTTAAATATTGATTGAATTATAAATCTTACTTGTTTCTGTAATAATATTTGTCTTTAAAGCGTATATATTATACGAATATCCATTCAGACAAGCAAAGATACGGTTTGAATAGACGTGACCACAAAAAAATTATTCATGTTTATTTTGCAAAAAAAAATTCTAGCACTTTTAGAGGTGGTAGGTCTCCTTTTTGCATGGGACCGTCTGGAACGGTACCGGTGCCTGTACGCGGTGCCTATTTAGGCCACAAAGCAGTACTGTGGAAACGCTACCGTGTTCCGGTTTGAAGGGCACCGTGGCCATGAAATTTACTGGGTAAACCAGATGTGACATTATATGTCTCAGGGGTAATACCAAGGGTATTACCAACGCACCTTAATTATTAGGTAATAGAAAATAAACACATTTTTATTAAAGATTGGCTTACCGTCGATTTGATGTAGACGTCCTTACCAAAAGGATTATTAGGCGTAAAAGTGAGAGATAGAAGTCATGATTACTTATCATCTGGCTCAGGTTCTCTGTGTGGAGCATTAATATAGGGCTCGATGTTGCTATAATTTGGCAATACTTCTAAAATATGCTATTGTATGCCTATTTGCAAATGATCCTAAACTACGTATCATAACTGGAAATTATTGTAACAGGCCGCAAAATGTGATCGATAAGTTCATTAACCCAAACTACAAAACCCTTGTCATGCAAAGCACATCGAAATGTCGGAGCGTTAACTCATGCATGAATGAACTCCTTTTATACATAAAAAGTGAAGCATCTGTTTCGGAACCAATTATAGTAACTAGCATAGCTTGCAGAATATAGAATAGAGTAAGCTGAAGTGGAAATATGCCGTAGAACCAAGGACTGTTTTGAATGAAAGTTTTTTGAGTGGTAGCCTCGAGAGTATTTAGTTAAAATTTTAACAAAAGCCTTATATTTTATTTGTCTTCAGAAGATTCAGTAATTTAAATGTCATTAAAATTAAGTTGGAAAATATATGATAAAATAAATGATGTCAATGGGCGTCGGTGACCATTTTCCTTTGCCTGCTAGTCTGCCTTCGATGGGAATAAAAAAAATGTGTACAAAAGTTTTCGGAATTATTCATTGCAAACATACAAACAAAAATACAAATCTTTCCTCTTTATAATATTATTTCTACCTATTAAAATATACTTATTATTGGTCCCTTGGAATATTGGCCCCTTAAAATTGGTTTAGTTGTATAGGTATAGTAGTTAATTAAAAAAACTGCAATATATTAAAAGTAATTTTAAAGGTTACGTACCTATGTTGGTATATAGGTACGGCAATAAAATCCCGGAAAAGGGCAACGAATTACCCGCATACAAACGGTCAGAGATAAAATTACTTCGTAAATGTAGCACAGCAAAATTAAAACGCTATTTTCCAAAGGGATTTATTTTTATTTTATTTGAGACTATAGAAGTACTTTATACAGATTTTAAATATAACGTTATCAGATATCTCTTTTATAATATTAATTATTTTGTTTAAATAATGCAATAATTATTAGATTTTTATTTTATAATAGATGGAGTAAGAATTAAATAGTTTAAAATAATTAGCTAAGATGTCTCTTTTTTCCGAACTGTACTTTCATTTTGTCCGTGTTATTTGATTTTTTTTTCAAAAGAGAGGAATTAAGAAGTTCCGAGCGTATTCAAAACAAACAAGCAATTAATCCTTTTTTTACAGCATCAGTATAGATATGTCATAAAATCATACTGCTAATACAGGATAAGCTGAATAAATAAAAATAAATGTTCCTAAACAGAGTAACAAGTAAGGATTGTTGCGAGACAAAGTTATAACGTGACATTAGATTGATCATTACTCGAGCTAGAAATTCTTGGCATACTGCCACCTCCTAATACAACTCAATCACATTTCCAAAGCCTACGTTACTGGCTGTTGTAACTTGGTTACTTTTTTAAGTTGATGATTGCTTGCTTCCTAAATAAGTTGTACTTATATACTTAAGTACAGCAAGCTTGATATTAATGAAATTATTTACATTCTCTTATGATCTTTGGATCTTTACATACATTATAATATTTTAAATATTTTATAAATACTTACACGAGTATACACATTTATGTTATTATTCTTTGTCATCTCTTTTACTATTTTTAGAGATTAGTTAATTTTATTTATAACTTCGGCCTCGTAAGGCTTTTGTGGCAAAGAATATTTTATAATAAGATAAAAGGTACCCAAAGAAACAACTTGAGCTGGTTTGAGTAATGTTTTTTATGGACTTTAATTTTTTTTCGTAATAAATGAAGCCTTCTTTACTTGGCTATAATGCAGATTTGTAAAGCAAAATAATTTTATATATCGGTGTGGTAATTTTTTGATTTTATTCGTTGGAAAATAACTACAAATATTTCCTGGCATTAATATTATTGTAATTAGTCAAAAAATCAAGAAATGCTGTAGTTCTGATATTGCATAAACAATTTACGTTGTGAAGTTTAATTTAGAGTGAACATTAATGAAAGTATTTAGGTAACAATAAAATAATAGAACTGCGGTTATCTACAGAAACAACTAATAACTTATTCCAGAAATTCGTTGTCAAAACGGTTTGTTGATCAGCTTTTGATGTAATAGTTTTTCTGTTTCCTAAAGGCCTACTGAAGTAGTACAAATGTCACAAAGCTAACATTCCTGAGTGTCGGTTCTAAGGCATCGGAGCTGGTGAAATTTATTTGTTTTCGGCACGCTTTTTGTTTTTCGGGGAGGATTTGTTGTGTGTCTTAAAATGAAAATAGAACAGAGATGTAATAATAAAAATAGTAGCGCTTATAGTTTACTTAAAAAAAAAGTTATGAGTATATTCCATCTTTACTTTTCAACTACTTTTATCACAATTAATGAAGGTTAAAAGTTACGACAGCGTATTTATCTTACTGATACTGCTTTAATTTTTTTTGAGTAATGTATTGAAATTTCTTAACACACAACTTTTCTCATTAATAATTCCTATAATTTTATTACAATTTTCATGCCAAAAGTGGATTATAAGGTGTTAAAAACTTTATGGTTAAACTCTACGATTTTATGTGATTATCATATTATTGGATGATATTAAAATTTCATTGTTTTAATCAAAAATAGAAAAGCAATAAATAAAAAGAAATCTTTAAGCATGTACCTAATTCGTTGGTCCAACCAAAATTCGCACTACACTTGACATTACAGTTACTGTCTACGATGCCATCCAAATCAGCTAGAGATTTTTTTTTACCGTGGGGAAATGTCTACGCATACGGTTATGTCGGACTCGTAGCGACTACCACCGCTACATTGTTTCTTCTTGGCGCCTTAGAGATGGGGTCACAGGAACTTGGCAGTCTTATGCGATCCTACCCGCCGCCGAAGCTGCCCCATATTGGCCCTACGGCTATCTACCTGTATCTGGGCACGTCAGAACTAACGCGCTTTTCGTCTCGGCCCCTGTGGCCAAGATGAATAATAAATAAAAATGGAGCAAGATGGGAGCCAGGAGATCCCTACGCACGGACAAGACTCCTTGCCCCTAGCGGTGGTCTAGGTATTGGGCTTCGCCGCTAGCACCGTGTCAGTCGCAAAAGGAGAAGAAATTAACGACATGCCTAATGTCCACTCTTCCTACGGCTACTCCACACCGCTTCGCGGAGCGGCCCACGAACTACCAACACTCCTCTTTCTCCGCGACTCCTCCTTGGTTGTGAAGGACAGGAAAGCCGGCACATCTACCTCCTGCAACCCGTCTCTCACACCTTTCTAGGCACTCTATAAATGTAGACTATAAAGCGGTCTTGTTCAGCCCGCTTGAAGCAGCCTCGTCCACGGCCAGCCTTGCACCACGGGCCAGCCAGGTTCCTCTTAGCTTCCCCACGGCTAACCAGGCCGTAGGCACTGAGCCACTACAAAGCGAGAACCTTTTCGGGGGGAAATTAGCTAAAGATAGAACAATATGGCTTAAGAACGAAGTTAACGGATGGAGGTGGTCACGACCCTCAGACATGTGAAACACGACGCAAGGAGGAGGAGAAACATTTTAGTACTAAAAAATATCTAAAATTTTCAGGACTAGTAGATTTTCTAGGTTTCAGAGCTTTGCATATCTAAGTGAAACCTTTCACCCTGTTCTTCACTATAATCACCAAGATTATAAGGGAAAAACTCTAAACGTGAATTTAAAAAATGGAGTATTATATTTTTGTTACACCCCAATTTTGGATAATAATTTAATAAATATGTTAGAATTTTTCAGGGCGGTTGTGACTTTACAGTTATTCTATGAACGCCAGCCAAGCTTCTGATTCAGATGTATTAAACGTTTTACCAAATTTTTCATCGGTCATCAAAGATCATATTTCTGGCACTCTTGAACTTGAGCACTTGAACACTCCTTTTATTTTTGCATCTAATAACCTTGAAAATTTTAACTCAAGTTTTTAAAACTTATAAAAATTAATAATTTTCTTTATCTTATGTCTTAACGAACTGTATTATACCGAGCTTAATTTAAAGCGGAGGTAATAAAATAACGAATATATTGGATTTTTTAAAAATCTGATTTGATACGATTAAACGCGCGGTAATATCATTATCAGCACTATAAAATTAGTGGAAAAATAATTAAATCTTAGTAAGAAAATCATGTCGGATGGTGTAATTTATATAATTTACGTAATTACGTAATCATACTAGTTTTTGTTTATAAGTGATTCCTCATCATATATCGTTGGCCCCATTTAATAAAACCATTTTTTTTAAGACAACAATTATAATATATACCAAAACTCTTTATCAGGGTCCAAACTCAATTTAACTTAGTACGAGCTGAAGTAACTTAAATAAGTTCCATCAGCTTAACTTTTATATTATACTCAAACTTTTTGACCAACTTGCATTAAATGTTCAGATATGTAAAATTTAAAAAAATCATGCTAACTTATAATACAAGAAAATGAATTTAAGTCTTTACTAAGTTAAGAAACATTTATAATCCTCATGAAGAAGTTCAATTACTATGCCGTAGAACATTTATAAATCTATGTTTAATAATACATGGCTTAAAACGCAAGGCCTACAGTTTTGAACAATTTATTTTAACCGTACCAAGTTTTGGGAAGACGGAATCTTGGTTGAACTCCGGGATGCCGATCTCCGTGTTGTAGCCAAAATCGGGTTGGCAGCGAGTAGTAGAGGATCGGCCATCTTCAAATTCATTAAAAAGTCCTGTGTCCAGCAGTGCAGTGATAAAGGCTAATTATGATTATTATTATTATTAAATCAAGTCTATAAATAATATCTTTCATTAAAAAAAAATGTTGTTAAGCTTTTCGGTAAAGTCTCCATTGAAAAAATATAACATTTTACATAAAATTATTAAAACCAACAGATTTTATAGGTTTTTGAAGTTTTTAGACTTATTTTTATTACTTTTAAATTTAAGCAAGAACTTATTCTACGTATAATTACGGGTTTATCGCTATGCAAAGAAAAAAAGACATTATACAAAATTATTAAATTATTACATGCAAAGATATTTATCAGCTTTTAATTGAATTTTATTTTTTAATATTATTTAAATTCTTGCATATATCTGTTAGGATAAATAATATAAATTATAATATTTTTAAATAATCTTAATTGTTTATATTTTTGCCTCTTTTTTAAAACATTCGCGGTTCATATCCATAATATAATTACTTAATTATTCTAATAATCCTGTTGTTATCATACTTTGTTTTGTTTTTTTTATTATTTAGAATTATTTCGAGAATGTATCTATGCTTTACAATTTTTTTTGTAGAAGATTATCATAAACTACGATTACCATGAGTGCATTATTTGCAAATGCATTTAAATGTTTCGTGATAAGACGATTTATATAAATTTACTCTATATTTTATAGAGTAGGCTATGTTACAGTAAGAAAAAGAGTTAGAAATTATAATTATGAAAAAAAATTGATTGCCTTTAAAATCGGTATACGGGCGAAAGTTATACGTGACAACGTCTTTAGCGGTAGAATGATTGTAATGTTATTTACATTACAATTCGTTCGTATGGTAGGAAGAAGGATAACCCTCTTTCTCTCTGTCTCATTCTAAGAAAGACATAGTCTATTAGTTATTGCTATTGATAAAAGTGGTCTAAAGGGTAGAAATAGGGCATAAAAGTTTATGTAAAATTGCCTCTGTTGAACAAAAAGGACGAAGTTTTTGTTGTAATGATAGGCAATTCATTTAAGACACTTCATTTATATTATACTATGCAGTATGTTTCATGATGAAGTCTTATATAAGTTATAAATCATACTTTACTATCAAGGAGGTATATAGTTCTCAAATTTTACAAATAATCTAAAATTTATTGATTCATTGGTCACTTTTCCAAATAAAATTTCAATATCGATGAAATTTATGTAGAGTTTATTTGCTTGATAAAAGTACTTTATTCCTTACCAACATAGTTAAAACACGATGATGGTCCCAGAGGCGTCGTTACTATATATATTTTTAATTCTTACCACATAAAATAGAAGAGTACTAAACACGAATCAACTTTCAATAAGTAAAATCTTTAGGGATTTCAGGATTTAAATTATTTATTTTAACTTTTAATTTTACGTGTTACGAAAGTTTGTACATGATTGCTTTAAATGCGATAGAACAGTAATTTTTTACAACTCTGTTCTGCATTAAATGATATAAAAGTCTAACAAATTGTTAAATATTACTTTTTCGTCTTATTAATATCAATAAAAGACATTTTTGTAAATTGCTTTTAAAAAACTTATAAATACTAACAAATAAAAATGTAGGATTAGATAAAATCACTAATAAACAAAGTAAAATATTAACTACTACTAAGCGCCGTTGAACTTTTAAAATGCTATAACTCCAAGAATATATTTATACAATGTATAGGAAATAAAATTTTATATCGTTCTAGTGCACATACTATTTAACAGTTAAAGGTTATTACTAGATCGAATAACATATACCTTATACACTCAATAGTTCCTTTCCTAACATAATATGGAACATACGACGTTTCCGCTTGCCCCCTGGGAAATACAATACCTTATCCAATCAAAATACATAATGTACCTATGATACTAATTTCCGGTTAAATCAAACACTGGTGTTGTTATTATATAGAATGAAAATTAAAAAAACAAAGAGAGTCTAGTTGTTAGTAGGTTTATTAGAGGCAATAATGTTATTTTTTCATAAAATATTTCTCAATTTTATTAATTTTTTATCACTTTTTAAAAATAAAATTTTAAAAACGAAACGTGTAATTTGTAGAGTATATTATCAATTAATAATAAAATAGGTAAAAAACTTTTAAGTTAAATCTGTTTTATTTTATGTACTGAAACCTACAATAAATAAATAGTTACTTACCTATCAACGTACGTAGGTGATCTCGGTCATTAATATTTCTGATGGTACTGGTTGTCATAACATGAAACTCGTTCGTTTGGCGAGAATTTAGTCTCCGGCGCTGTTGTATTCTCCTATCAGTTCTCTCTTATTTCGGTAGGGCGTATACTGGAGCAACAAACTGTAGTAGACTCAGGATCAGGGGTTGCAACAAAGTTATAGCTGGCCTGTTTCTGATGGTAATTTTTGTGTTTGCGTAGTGCGACTCAAACAACATCGCAAATTCTATTAGACACATGTTGTTGAAATTATAGTCGGGATGCTCAGCTGCTTGACCACCTTCAGTAAACTTCAACATTTTTTAACGTTGCCCCTGTTTGCGGGTATTGAGAAAGACTGTTTTTCTTGAGCTGTCACGCATATTTAAATAACAAAGTCTAAAACGCATTCAAAGATGAAACCTGTCCTTTTCAGTATGCGCATGCATATTTAAAAAGCGACGTAAAACATCGGATTCTTCTCCAATTTGCTGGATAGCTCATTGACTTCACCATCCAAATTGTAGGTCTCCGATTTTAACACGTATTTAGCGAGTCCATTGCGTATTATGCAATGGACTCATTAGTGCCACAGAGTTGGATGTCCATATTGGTTTTCCACATTTTCAGGACTATAATTATTTACCCAACAATCTTCGCTTTTTCTGTTGAGAACACAACAACACATTATATATAAATTCGTTCGATAGGAATCAATAATATGAGTTTCGGTACATTTCGAGCGAGGAAAGTTGAACCGAGTTAGTGTATTTATATTGTTACTTTTCGTACAGGTATTAGTGTGACGATGTGTTTGTCATTCTTTAACCAATTTGTATAGTTCTAAATTTTCAGGTGGTGTGGCTGTGCTACATACTGAACCAATACGAGTAATTCCTTAAGGTGACTCCGCAGCGCAGACTTTCACAAAAATAACCATATAAAGACGAGGACTTGCTCTATTTTGGAACTCTACTCTCAAGTGGTCTCAAACATTACGGCCAAATACTTCTACATCGGAACTGCATTAGATCATTGACACGTATCATGAAGTGATATATATATTTATATCGTACTTACAATAACGGGATATATCTCAATGAGCCTTTGAGTTTCGTAAATATCTATGTCATCCGGATCAATGTGTTGCCTTCCGTCGGTCATCAGCAGCACTTTTTATTTCATATCTTTCCAGTGCAAATAATTGCAGCTTAATGTCACAAAATAGTTTGGAGGCCCTAAACATCTTACTTGCGCATTTAGGTCACTGAGAGCACTTCGCCAATAAGCTGCGAACCGTCTGAGATTTTTTAAGTACAAGTGTAGGTCTTCTACTCGATTGCCATTTTTGCCTTCCACTTTTCTAGCTCATGCTGCAATGGTTGACTTAACCCGATAGTACTCAAATATAAAAAAGTGCGTAGAATATGTAATTGTTGCGCTGAAACCGGCTATCGGCACCTAGAATACGAAATTGATAGTACTTATATTTACTGGTCTTTGTTCTTTCAAGCCGTTTCTGCCATATGGGAATAATTGATACTATGCTTTCTCTTCATTCTTCTGCCTTTAACTCATGGCCTTCAGTGACAATGTTATAATTTGTTTTTTTTTTTTTATAATCTCGTTTACATTTTTTGACACCTCCAGCTCATCACCGACATCTGGTTGGGCGCTATCGATCGGCAACATTACAGGTGTTTGTATAGGGTCAGCTACAGATATCGGATTCGAGAGTCGTCGTTGTACTTGCTCCGACTGACAAGTGATGACATCTTCCCTATTTTATAAATTTTTTATATGACAGTGTTCTGCTAGTGTAGTCCAATTATTTGATGCCCATATTGTGGCGGTTCTGGAAAAATATGTAGCTTGTTCGCCATATTGGAACGGTGTCCATCTTGAATTTTAAATTTTGACATTATCATCGTGTTTTACTAGTGTAGCTCTTTCATTTGATACCCATATTGAGGGGGTTAAGGAAAAATTTGTAATGCGCCATTTTGTATTGGCGGCCATCTTAAATTTTAAAATGTTATTGATTTTATTATATTGTATTGCTATCTAAATTAAATGTGTGTACCAAATTTCAGATTAATCTAAAGACGGAGAAGTGCCTAAATTTAAATTTTTATTTTGACACAAATAAATAAACAAATATATTTCGTACGGGTCGTGTTAAATAAAACCGTTTAAAAAGTATCCAGCGCCCATCAACAACTTAGTTAGAACATGACAATAGCCCTAGAGGGCATGTCATTAATGAAACGCTCATGAACAAAATAATTTTAACATTTATTGGCATAAAATAGAAGAGTAATAAGTTCTCTCTCTATGTTATGTCACGGTGTACATTATTTACTTATTTTTCATTTATATGTTGCGATTGTTTATAGCACTGACTGCTTCAATGCGATATAACTAGGAAATTAAATATATTCTGTTTTACTAAATTGTTTACAACGAAATAGATATAAGTAAAAACTGACAACGTTCATACTAAAATTCAATCATATTAAGATTTATTAATGGTCTTTTTTTTACCTTGCTTTTTTTTTGAAGTTATGACCTCCACAACACAATGGGTAACCTATCTTCTTCTTCTTTTAAATATAATGGCTCCACCAAGGATAACTTGGTGATTCTGCCAATGTCAAGGTTGGGTAAAACAAGAGCAGAATTATTAAAAATTGTTCGGTAGGGTAACCTATATTTTAAGGATAAAGTGAGCTGTCAGTAAATTTAAGATGACTGACCCAAACGACTGCCAAAGATGACAACGAGACATTTTACTTGCCCATCCGACGCATGAATCATCTTTTTTTTTCTGACAATTATGTGATGCTCATATTGTCATTACAAACTAGAAAACAAAGACGACGCAAAGTTGATATAAAATGTATTATTTTAACTCAGGCGTTAGAAATACTAAAAGCTCAAAACTGTAACATTTATATATCTGTTCATACACATCATCAGCCTTTTATTTGACCTTTGAGTCCATTGCTGGACAAAGGCCTCCCCTAATACACCCCATTAAGGGGTTTTGGACCGTATCCCATCACGCTGGTCCAATGCGGGTTGATGGGTGGACTGACTTTTACATGCCCATCCGACGCATGGACATCTTATTTTCAGACAATTGGGTGATCGGCCCAAATTGCCCTAACCAACCAGGAAACAATAATGAAAATTGGTTGAGTCCGCAGGATTCGAACCCACGATCTCCGGTTTCGAAGCTATACCTCGGTTGCACGGGCGCGTGGCTCAAGTTTCGTCTCCAATTGATTGGACCAACTAGCTCGAGTGGCGGCGATAGGTAGATCCAATTAAAGGACCAGAAGCGAGATGCGGTTCGAGGACCATGTCGTAATCCGGCTCAGACAAGTGGTTGTGAAGCCAGATTGAAATGCGATAAATGGAAGGATAAATACCTTCGTCTAATGGCGACAGCTCAGGCGTCTTTGTTGAGGCAGTTGGGGTTTGAGTAAGCTTAAAACTTTAGAACGGAGCGTTGGCCATTCCGCGTCGCGTGACTTTAAAATATGATGCGCTGCGTGAACTCCCCGAAGGCAATTGTTCGACTGCAGGTGGCGATGGCCGCATCCGCGTCAGAAGTATTCTCGTTTTATACTCTTTATTCGCGAGATGAGGAAAATTAAAGGAAAAAGGAGGGCAAGCGAAAGGAACGGTATGATAAGAAAGGAAGGAAGATTATTGCTAACAATTTGCGTGCTGTGTTAGGATCATAGGAATAGCGCAAACAAATACAACTAGGATAGGCAGTCGATATCTGAACAATTAGATAAAAAATAGATTAAAAATAAAATCCATTTTAATTTATTGCGTAATAGATATTCCGTACCGAAAAAATATGCCGTAAAACATTTGTGAAATTTTACATGTCCTCAGTTACTCTTAAGATCTTTTTAGTTACGCATTTTTTTTTTTGTACAACCGTTATTAAAAAAAAATAGGAAGTTAAATAAACACCAACGTTGCGGACTATATATAACTGCTTAAATATTTTAAATTAATAATGAATTTAATTTTCCACAAGTCATTAATGGTATGGAGGATATGGTAGATTGAAGAGGTCTATAATATCGAATTTAAAGACAGCCGAGCATAAGTGTGTGAAATGGCTGAGACCAAGTACATCTAATTACAATTTAGCTGTGACAAAGCTTTCTGCACGACAGGTGCTGAGTTTGTTACCGATCAAACGATATATTAATTTATTCAATTTGTCATCGTTAATTTATCTCTATGTACTCATGCTTAGATCTACATTATACTTTGACCCATTAATCAATGAAGGGCTGATAGGTGAAGAGAAAGAGAAGAAAAGACACCCAAAGAAGGCAAAACTATTTTATTGGCTGGGGAGTTGATGGCACAGTTTTCTGTGATGACAACGGAATGATCAAAATTGTATACTTAGAAAAGAGGTAGATAATCACTGTTTTTACGCAAGATTATTGAACCGATATAATACAGTAATTTAAATTAAATTTTAATGCCTCAATATTATCGAAATTATTTAATAGAATTTATTTTGACAATTTTGTAGCAATTACATGACAAAATAAAAACGACTAGGGTCCCGAGCTCGTTTAGGACGCTCTGTATTCACCGTGTCGAGTTCTTGTAATACTTGCTAATTTCGAATTTGAAAAGGTGTCTTGGAGGAAATAAGATTTTGGTGCACAAGGACTGTGTCAGTCAGGCTATTTTTTATATGATAAAGTTGAAATTCGTTAAAAAGAGAGTTTGGCCCTTAAAGAAGACAGAGAAATCTTATATTTATAATGACTGACGTAAAAAATCAGCCTAGTAAGCTTTGTTTTATGTTCTTAGCTTTTGTAATGAAACAAAAGAAAATTACTAGCAAACTTTTATAAAGATATGATCAAAAGGCTTCTGTAAGTAGCTAACGTCTATTACTTTTGAATGATAATTTCCATAGGTCATGATAGAAAAATTAGATATATTGATTTTCGAATTGAAATACTAAACAAATTTTTAAGCTTTAAATATTAAGATCTACTTATTTTTACGCACATGGGCGATTTACGGCATACTTATTGCATCGTGCAGTTTTCTCACGTGGTGATCTATACCAACGCCGTGGACGGACTGCACATGGAAAAATAAAAAAAATGGCTAGTGGCCTGAATAGTTTATAACAAATACGTCGACGACGCATGCCGTCCCTCGCCCTCCAATTTTTTTCGGGTTTTTAGGACTATTTAACATAAATATTTGTTATAAAAATTATATACTTAAAACTTAAACAATTATTACAGCATATGAGAAATAGTTAGTAAATTAGAACTAAATATCTATAGCTATATCAGCTGAAACTAATAAATTAAACTCTTTATTTCATCTCACAATTTTAAAAAGAAGAAGAAGAAAGATATTATTAACAAATGCATATGTATACACTAACTACATTCTTAAATTTTAAACTACGTAAAGAAATTCAGTAATAGAACGCAAAAAATACTAAGACTAAGAAGTTTTATAAGAAGCGCATTGATCAATTGATAATATCAATGATAATAGTTTTATCGCATTTGATCATTTTATTATTATTGATATTTACACTTCATACACAATATATGTACAGAGGCAGTTGGTATACCAATGACTTTTGTCAACTAGTCAACCTTTGGGCAGTACAGAGATAATTTCGCAATTTCTTTAATGTTATTGTCGAAACAGACTAGTCACGACACATATAAACGCTGAAAAGAGTCTAACCGTAATGATTAAAAAAATAACGTAAAGCTTATTTTTTTTTAGCAAAATACATTTAAATGTTTTTATAAAAATTTACACCCTAAAAAATTATGCTGTCTTCTGCCAGAACCTATCGGGAATGAAGGATTTTCCATTTCAGAGTTACGATTACGGAATATGTAACTGTGACTTAGCTGGTAAGGCTCTGTCGGAATACATGTCAAAAAATAAATTAAAAATATGTTTACCATTTCAAGAAAATGCATTTTTAAGGATTTTATCACGTTAATTTTACATTTTAAATTACGACTTTTCGAACACTTTCTGACAGCCGTGGTCACTGGAGTGACTGAGATGTCAGCGTCTTGTTGCCAGGTGCTGAAGCGGATTACCCATTTTAATTGAAATTGTATAATTTTATTCGTAGTCCGACCTATTCAAAATGAACTTATTTTATCATTACTGCTTAAGCAGGGTATTTTAAATGTAAAATAAAAGGCGATAAAATCGTATAAAGTCCTTTATGCAAAAAGATAAGTAAGTCTCATATATTTATCATTCACCTAGTTTCTAGAGCTTTGCTTTTTGCTTTGTTATTTCGGGACAAGATGTTCGTGTTATGATCTAAAAATATTTTTGACTCAACTCGATCGAAATATTATAAAATAATTTCTACACACCATACACCATCAGCCTGTTTTAGTCCACTGCTGGACATAGGCCTCCCTCAATACCCTATCCATTAGGGTTTGGACCGTATCCCACCACGCTGGTCCAATGCGGGTTGGTGGGTGACCGACTTACATGCCCATCCGACGCATGGATCTTATTTTCAGAACAATTGGATGCCCAAATTGCCCTAACCAACCAGGAAACAACAATGAAAATTTATTGCGTCCCCGCAGGATTCTGAACCTACGACCTCCGGTTTCTAAAGCACACGCCCATGACCACTAGGCTAGGAGGCAAGTTAAATAATTTTATGTGTCCCTAATGGCTTTAACTTTAAAAAGATGAAGGTGAAATCACAATCAAGGCTTTGTTACCTTGAATAGGTTTAGTTTATTTCATGAGATCAATATAAAAAATTCATGATACTTGAACTCCATTTGGAACGAATTGAAATGAATTGAAAAGCAAAGACCGATCAGCCGGGCATATACGTTGAAAAGTTTTTTATAAAATATTTTCTCGCAACAAGAGTCTCTGAATGGGAAAATTCAAATTAATATTCATGCAAGTTTGCAGTAGCTTTTCAGTTAACTAACATTGTTTTTAGGTCATGAGAATTATTAGTTATGAGAAATTTGAATACTTTTTTACAAATTTGATTTTGAGATAATATTTTTATATAAATAACTAGTTAATTACTAAAAATGTTAAAAAATTTTGTATGGACTAAATTCTTTTAAATAAATAAAAGAGTTATGGATTAATTACTTGTAATAGAAAGTCAGCTCCGCTCAAATTGATTTCTGTACTTCATTAAAAGTTAAATGATAATTTAATTCAATGTTTTTACTTCTGCGTAAGTTACAGTATCTTTGACGGCTAAGACATAAGTTCAAACCATTACTACGTTTAAGAAATTTAAAGCTACATCAAAGTGAAATACTTCAATGTTTGAAAGTTCGTGACTGAATAACTATGTCTTAATATGCGGTTTCATCATCATCATTATCGTCAGCCTGTGTAAGTCCACAGGCTCGGACATAGCTCCCCTTCCATTAGGGGCTATGGACCGTACCTACCACGCGGTCCAATGCGGGTTGGTGAGTGATAGATTTCATAAGGCTATGTTAATAGGTCCGACTGAAACTGTTTCTCCGGGAAACCGAAACGAAAGTTCGGCTCGTGACTTCAGTTTCGACCGAAACCGAAACCGAAACTGAAACTCACGTGATCAAGTATAAAAGTCTTAAAATACTAAAATATGAAGCTTTTTATGCCTATTATTTTGCTTTACTTAAGTCATGGAATGGAGACAGTATATATTAAAGTATGTTTCTTTTTTAGTTGCTAAATATTTTATGTAACAAAAATTGAAAATATACCATTTCTTTTCAAATAAATTCTCAGAGCAATATGAGTTATTAATAAATAAATTAATAATTGTGACTGTTGCATTAAAGACTAAGATTGGTATTTTGAAATCTTACTAATTAATACTTTGTTTGTATTTTGTAGTTCCGAGGAGGATCAAAAGTTGTAAAATTAGATAGAATATAATGACTATGGTATTCTTAATTATTTATTTTTCTACATAATCTAGCGAGTCCACAAGTCCAGCGCTTCCAAGTTTCCAATGCTCAATTCCTTTAAAAAGGATTGTCTTGGTCCTGCAAAAGTTCTCCACGGCATCGTTTACTTGTTATATATAGTTTGACCACATGTTTACCTCTTCAGTATTGTATAATTTGAGAGAAGATGAAAAATAGCTAGAGCGCCAGATCTGGTGAATAGGGGGATGCTCAACCAATTGCGACGCTAGCATGCTAAACGGTAGCTATCGCTAATGCCAACCCATGCGCCGGTACGTGTCAAGATGAAACAACTGCCCGTTCAAAGTTTGCCTTTTTTTATCATTGATGGCATTTCTCAACCTCGGTATTACAGCTGCATAACCTGTAATGATGGTTTCCACGCACCAGGTAATCAATCAACAATATCACTTGAGTCCTGAATATTGAGGTCATACCTGGCCAGGCAATATACCATAGGCCACGGCATGAAGATCCTTCGGATAAACCCATGTTTCAATCACTGTCACTAAAACTAGATCTAAAGTTTTTAGAATCTCTTCTAAAACTTGTCGATCGAAGTCGATTTTGTTTCTGATTCTCGTCCCCATCTTGCGGAGACTTTTCATTTTCATAAGTTGTGTCAAAATGCGTTTAGACCTCTATAGCAAATGCTCGTTGTTTGATTAAGTATCAGATAGTAATTCTTTAATCGCTAAAAACAGTTTTTCGAACATGGCATGTTATTCTAATTGTTTTGTTGATTACTGGTTCGATGGATCGGCTGCAACCGTGTATGTTCTCCCAATTCGAAATTAGAAGTTCACTTTGAGAATTGGTTATGAAGAGCAGACGCACTAAATTCTTGCGTTGTTAACTTTATATAGCAGTGGTTTTTAATAACCAGATCGCACTTGGTTTTTTCTATTTTCGAGAACATTTCGCCACACATAGCAAAAATGACTACATTCTAGAAAAGTAAGAAAGAGACTAGAAGATTTTTTATTAACGTAACAAATATCTGAGCTATGCAGCATTCATTTTGTATTTATTTTGGTTACCAAGAAGTATATATTTTATTCTCACTACTATTTGTTCCGTCCTCGTCTTTCTATAAGAATCATCAGTTTCTTTTGTCTAACTTGAATGTTTTTCGAACTAAAATCGACTGATCAGAGCTCGATTGTATAGATACATTTAACTTTCGCTACTATTTTAAAATTGAAAACAATGTGAAATCAGTTTTGGTTTCTGGTAAAGTTTCGCCAAATTTGGCTGAAACTGAAACTCGCAACGAAAAGTTCGGTCGGACATTACTATTTAATATTTAAAATGACAACTTTAAATTTAAATTATAATATCTAGTAAAAAATAAATAACTATTTGTTAAAAATCTAATTTAACACTAAAATCCTTAGGTGCTACATCCATTTGCTGATATACGACATTTCAATTCGTAGGGATTTTTTCGTCCAATAAATTTAGGACAGGAAACCAATTTCTGTTTTTTATTGGTTTTACATTCCAGCATAAGGTCTTTTAAAAATATCATGGAATATTGTGATTATTGTTCAAATTATTAACCCAGTCAAAGTCCAATACTATGAGCCCACCCCTGAAGCAATCCCACAGGTCACCACATTTTCATGCAATATAAGTTTAATTATATGAGATAAGGTTACAGTTTAATTTTCCCTATTATCTCTACAGGAACTTACAGGATCAATTGTCACGAGGCAGACTATAGTAAATATAGTTCATAATCTAATTTATGTACAACCAAATAACAAACACTCAAATTTTAAATATTTGTATAGATACAATTATCTAAACTGTATGTAATCGCTCAAAATGGCTGTCACTAGGAAGCAAATCATATTATATAATAAAATTTAAAGATAGTTATAACTAAAAAACTACTGAATAAGTCATCGCAGTGCAGTAAACAGTGCTCTCACATTTCCTCCGATTCTAAATTCCATAACTTTGTTAAACTAAGTTAAGTAAGTGTTATTTATATTCACAATAGTGTGGGACTATGAGTTAGTGTAATTGTGTCATTTACATTAGTGAACAGTAATATTTTAAGTGAATGACAAAATTTATCAAAACAAACATTAGTGCAATGCATCGGTTGTCTAAATTAATAGTTGCTGACAAAACGCGTAAGCGACGCGTATTCACGGCGCTTGACCTTTCATCGTAGGCCTACGCTCTGCGCAAACGGTCGGTTTAAAATCGCCTTATAAAGTTTCAAATCTACCTTATGATGGCACCAAACACATGGAAATGTGTTAAATGTTTGCAATGTTTTGCAAAATAGGGAATACGTTACGTGTGTCACCTGCAAGAATAAGTATGACATCAATCATGCTAAGATTTCTACAAAGCGGTTTTATCTCATTTTACTCTTGCTGTTCAGATCGAAGTAACAACTGGCAATGTTCTTCTGAATGCTCAAAAACCAGCAGACATCAGTTATAACTCTAACTCGAATCATTAACCGAGTTACCCAAGCCCAACTCTGGAACAACTAGTAATAGTGGCGGATTCAAAAATCACAAAAAGGACTGGACGCACCAAAATTTCCAAATCACTAGTGAAGATGCAATATCCCCTACCTGTATTACAAGGCAGACACAAACTTCACAAGGTTTAAATTTAACGGAAAATCAGATTAGAAAATAATAACTCGAAGAATTACAAAAGCTATAAGTCAGTCAAAGTGACTTCAGAGTTAAAAAATATAACTCGTGCAATTTGCAGAGCTCAAACCGCTATGGATTTTTAACTCTAAGTTTGAGGACATAAAAAGCAAAATGGAAGAAAAAAAACCTATAATTACTGGCTTCAGCCGATAACCAAAACTAACATCCTCTCTAGCAAGACGTTTGTAATAGACTAAATTTAATAGAACAGAATATGAGGGAGTCTAACATTGAAATAAACGGAATTACAGAACACAAGGAGAAATATGAAACACTGCTACGCAGTTATTAAAGTAATTGGTGATCCTATTGCACTGAAGATGTTATTCACGTGACACGGTAGCAAAAAATGGTTAAAGATAAAACCGCCGCGAACAATGATAATTAGCTGCGATCGCCACGCAACTTCGAGATGCTGTTCTTGCAGCGGTTGCTAAATTAACAAAGCAAACCGCAAGACAATTAAACACTAAACATCTTGGTTTTGGGTCGTTCCCATAATCCTGTATACGTTGCTGAACATTTGTCACCTCAAAACAAGACATTGCATGCAGCATCGCGACTTAAGGCAAGAGAGTTAAATTACAAGTTTATCTGGATACGGAACGGAAAAATTTTGTAAGGAAAGACAATTTAGAGTCAGTCTTAATAAGAAACTTAGACAGTTTAAATTTCCTTAAGTAAAGTACTTTAAGTGTAAGTATTATGGTGCTTAAATTTTTATAATTCAGTTTTATATACTATCAAAATGTTCGTGGTATCCGGACTAAAACTAATGAACTTATTAAAATATCCTTTCTAATAACTATAAAATTATCGTATTTACAGAAACATGGTTGAATGTCAGCATCTTTGACAGTGAGTTCATAGATTCAAGGTATAATGTTTATCGAAGAGACCGAATTTGTTTTAATCACTGTAAAAGATGGTGGTGGCGTTTTGATAGCCGTTTGTAAAGACATACCTTCGCTCGTATAATACGGTGGGAGAGCTCATGCGAAGACCTCTGGGTCAACGTTAAAATTCAAGTTAATGACAAGATAATGCCTATTTCTATTTGCGCTGTTTACTTACCCAGCTAAAATAGAGACGCTACAAACATTTTAGATAGTGTCGACATAGTTTTAAATGAAACGAAAATATAATCGACTTGGTGATTTTAATTTGGGTTTTCTGGACTGGCATCTAGATGACGGTAATGGTGTATGACGGCCGCAAACTGTAATCGAAACATCAGGCATTCATTAATAGATTTTGTCACTAAATAGCTTGCATCAGATCAATCATGTATACAACACTAATAACAAGATTTTAGATCTCGTGATCACAACATTGACGGTGCCGTAGTGTCAAAAATTCAAATCCTGTAAAGTAAACTAGACCATCATCACCCTAGTATCACTTGTTCAGGTGTCACCTACTCTTAGCGAAAGAAGTTTAACAAAAAACGCAGCGGGTACAACTTTTACAAAGCTGACTATAGCCATATTAGGTCACGGTTACAAAAAGATTGTTTCCAGTCTTAATAAGGAAAATCATGTCAACGACATGATTTCCGTATTTATAAAATTATCGAAGAAATTATCAGTGAATCCGTCCCTAAGGTACAGTCAGATCTTTAAAGTATCCGGTTGGTTTAGTAGAAAATTGATTAACTTCTCAAAGAGAAAAAAACTGCAAAAGGTTATTTATAAAATACAAAAATCACGCGATAAGTTCGAATTTAAATTATTACAGGAACGATGTCACAAATTATATAACGAAAATAGAGTTTATATTCAAACGGTAGAAAATAATATAAACAAAAATCCACGAAGCTTTTGGAATCATATAAGGAGTTATCGTCAAACATTATCATCTATTCCTGCTTCCATGACAATGGACGATAAAATAGCATCAGGTAGCACATCAAATTGAGGATTATTTGCTTCACACTCTGTACTGTCTACGATACAAATCCATTCAAAATGATCTTAAAATGCAAACACGTATTCAATCTAGTAACTACTTGAATAAAATAGTAATTGGAGAAGCAGACGTTTTAAAAATTTAAAACAATAGATATCCGAAAGGATGCCGGTCCGGATAAGATTTCACCGCTTTTAATAAACGCTGTGGTTCTCCTTGCACTGCCTTTGGCAATAATTTTTAATTGCTCACTAAAAACTGGAGAATTTCCTAGTAAATGGAAAATAGCTCAAATAGTTCCAGCTTACAAGAAGGGAATGTAATGTAAAAAACTATAGACCTATTTCAATATTACCTTGTTTTGCTAAAATATTTGAATCTCTTGTTTATCCTATAATTTATCAACAATGAAATGGTTTGTTGTCAGATTTTCAACATGGATTCAGGAAAGGATCGCTCTGTCGAAACTAATTTAGTAAGCTTTGTGTCAGAGGTGGCTACTGGTAGATAAAGGCTATCAAGTTGATGCAATTTATACCGACATGTCTAGCGCATTTGACAAAGTAAATCACTCGATACTTGTATCGAAATTAAAAGCTACGGCATTGAGGGTGAATTCTCTAAAATGGTTTGACTCTTATCTACGTAATCGCCTGCAAGTGGTTGTTGTCAATGGAGCGCAGTCTCACTTATACTATGCCAAATCAGGAGTACCACAGGGTTCTCACTTAGGCCCTATTTTATTTCTTCTATTTATTAACGATATAGTTACATGCGTGAAACATAGTCAAATCTCTATATTTGCGGATGATTTTAAAATCTATAAAATAATACGTAATGAAAATGACAAACAACATCTTCAAAATGACTTAATTAATATTGAAACGTGGTGTTACAACAACAACATGAAACTGAATATCAGTAAATGTCATCATATAACTTTTACCAAAAAGAAAGGTGGTTCCTTCTGCTTACTACTTGAATGATGCGCTGTTAGAAAGCGTGCATGAGATTCGTGACCTGGGAGTATTATCGACAGTAAACTTACTTTTAATGCGCATGTGGACAAAATTGTTAAAAAAGCAGCACGGATGTATGGATTCTTACAAAAGAAATACAAAACTTTTAAACTTGCAAAAACCAGGATACGCCTGTTACAGAGTTTCGTTCTTTCACACCTTGAGTTTGCGTCAGTTGTTTGGAATCCTCTTCAATGTATCCTCGCAGCGTATCAGAAAAATTCAACGCGTTTTACCAAATTCTTTCTTACATGTCGCCCAGAGAACCCTTTATAAAGAGCCTTACGATCATCGACTGAAATATTTCAGCATGTGTACACTACGTAATCGAAGGATTGTTGCTGACCTATCTTTTTGCATAAAATTGTCCGCGGTAGTATACGTGTAGCAGCACTTCTTGAAAAGATACGACTGCGGGTTCCGATTAAATACCTAGAACTCGAATTCAAAAGACGTTTTATGGTTCCTACATTTCTGAACAAATCTGGGGCTGCATCAACCACTTTCGAGAATTTTTAGCAATTACAATCGCATATCTTTCAAAGATTCAAATTTGGATATTTTAGTGATTCATTAAAAATTTAAATCTAAGTTACAATCTCTTCTCAAGGAAAGTTAGTATTGTATTCTTGTAAACTTTGCATTTTAACAGATTTTTCTTATGTATTACTAGTTCATAATAATAGATTCTTTGTAACTTTTTTTTTTTTTTTTTATTTTTTTTTTGTCTACCTTTTGTATCAAAAAATGTTTGTATACCTATAATAGGCATAAATATAAGGATAACATCCTGATGTTAATAATATGTTTGTGTAAATGTAATTATATTTTATGCTGTTGGTGTACCTTATTAAATAAATAAATAAATAAATAAATAAACTACATTTATTAGTATTATCTACAAAAATATTTTACAGTTACTCTAGTTCTCCAGATGTAGAACTTATAATATACATTCGGTCTCCATAAGCTTTCGGTCAATGTAATTAGCATTCACCGCGAAAATTAGTAACGTGTAAAAACATTTATTTCTCTTATAATGCTAGGCGAAGATAAAGCTCAGTAATTGTAAAAAAACCTGCATGATTAATTTTAAATATTTTAATTATAAAACGTTATTTCTAAATGGGCTTTAAAAAAAATATTGCACGTTCTAGAATAAAATGTTTTTAGTAATTTATTGACATATTTAATATATAATCCAACACCTAGTACACAAATCAGTAACGTTATTTGTTAAAATTACAATCTTTCATTATCCTCATATCATAAGATCAGAAACAACTGAATAGTAGCTGGTTGAATTTTCTTCTAAACTACTTGTTTGAATAAAAACTTTAAAAATATATATAAAGCTTAAAAGACGACTTAAATGCGTCTAAATTAGGGTTATTATGCATTGATGTAAATACTCTTAAGGATCAGAAGTCCTAAAATTAAACAAAAATACAAAAAAAAACTAAGAACGATTCAATCAATATTGAATTTAGTAACAAACATGCAAGATCGGAATACAAAATGGCGTCCGAACACCCGAAGGAGCAGAAGGCGGTCGTGCGAGCTGCGCCCGTGGCACCCGTTGTCCTTCGACCGCCACGCCATTGCACCATCGTGGCGCCCGCGATGTCCCGCCTCGTGGTAACCGATCCTCTAAGAGGCCGTTCTGACAGCCTGGACGTCCTCGTCACCTTGACGGCCTCTGCTCCTTGTCCGATCTTCGGCGGTGGCTGGTCTGCTCGTAAAATCATTACCTTAAACAAAAGAAAACAAGGAAATGTCCGGCTCATAACATCGGCGTTTATCTCAAGCCAATTCATTAAAACAAGATAGCAATTAAGAACTAGCAACAAAACTTAACCGGGTCGTTTCTGAAACAATAAAGCATTTGGTAAAAATATAGCAGGTAGGCTAAAAGCATAAGCTAAATGTTGGGCTTAAAACATATGCCGTAATGTCGAGGGCAGCGGGTGCTACAATGTCGGGCACAGGGTGCTCTATCAGAATAGGTACCATATTGTCAAGGGCACGAGTAAATCCAATGTCAAACACGGTACCGTAATGTCACTCTGCGTACAACGTCAGAACTGCAAGTACTATAATGTCTTGGTTACAAAATAGCCAATTTCGGAACTAAATACAAGTTGTCCACAATGTCACATACCCAAGAAAAGCCGCAATGCCAAGGCTGCAAAATGACTCACCACTATTGGAGAATGCTTTACAAATCTCCGGTGTTGACTCACCACACCGCTGAACGATGTGTTCCCAGCGATTTTGGATCTTCTTGAACCAGCCAGTGCCAGTTCGCATCATCGCATGGTGGCGTCCGCATAACCTTATAAAGAACCACGCATGCCGAAGTCCAGCTTACCAGTACTTAGGAACCCTGTAACATTAAATCTGTCAAAAAAATGCGTGGATTTCCTTGGGTTGTTAATATAAAGCGTCTTGTCGTATTGGTTTAAAAAAAAAACATGCGAGCTCTCGCCTCATGAATGTTAACAAAGCTTGTACGTTGGATTGCGAATAACTAAGACGAGAGACAACCGAGTTCTTCTTCAATGCCCTGTCAACTGTATGCTGGTTTTTTGCGCCTTGTTTAAGCATCTAAACTTCATATCATCATCAGCCTTGTATCCCACTGCTGGAACCTGGGCCTCCTATAATCCGCCTTCTCCATTAGGGTTTTGGACCACGCTGGTCCAATGCGGTTGTTGGGTGGACCGACTCTTTCATCTAGCATGAATCATCTTACTTGTCAGACAATTGGGTGATTGGCTCAAAATGTCCTAAATCAGAAACAACGATAACACAAAATTGTTTCCGTTCGAACCTGGACCTCCGGTTTATAAAGCAAGGACCAATACCGCTGGGCCACGGAGTATTTCAATAAAATGTAACACCACCTGCAATAACGACCATCCGGCACTACTTAAAAACAGTTCTATTTTTTATTAATCTTCGGATCGGAACCAAGATCATCTGTATGAAATACTTAAAACTGTATTTATGATTTTGTCCAATGCAACTATTAATATAAAGCTCTTAAACCATGTCAATACAAGTTGTGTGATTTTATCTCTTAATCTAATCACGATTGTCACGAAATACTATTATCAAGAAGTCTTCCCACAAGGTATAAAACAAGAACTAAAAACACCAGTTGTGTATAGTAGTTCAACAAATATTTTTAACAAAACAATTTAACATAAATAACAGAAAATAAATCCTAGTGAAACAATTAACCTTCATTCAGCTATTGGTCAGCCTCGATCTCCACTATCTGACAATCCCCTTAATTTCGTGGTTTGGAATTTAAATCGGCAACAAGCTGACCTTTCTAAGTTATAAGCGTGAATTTAAAGTTTTGAAAACATCCTTCAACTGTCTCATGCAGCAATCCTTTTACGCTACGTCGCTCGTAACGAAATGCAATTTCAAAAGAAGCTCAGTTCATAGCCATTTCAACAAAACTTGGCATCTGTGTGGATTTAACAAAGTAGCCTCGTGTAAACTTCTCTAACTCTCGATCTGCAATAAAATTACAATAACCTGTTGAGCCAGCGTAGGTTGAATTTCGTGGTGAAGCCGGATCAAACCCTAAAACAGGTCCTTCAGTCAGACTCTTGATATACCATTTTGAGGCCCGTCTGAGCTCGCCCAATAAAAGGCTCACCTTTAAAGCTGGGCAACACAAGCGGCTTTGAACTTATCCTGCAACGATCCGTTAAAATAAACAGCCACCAAATTGCACCGAAACTTAACAACATACGGTTTTTCGAGAACCAATGGCATTAGTGTTTCTTGGACTCGGCCCCACTTGATCAAAACCACGATTCTGCCCAGTGCTCAAGTTCAGTTGCAAAGAAAGAACCGAATAACCACGGGCTGATGTTTATACAGCAAGGTATGCTTGACCTCCTGATAGAACCGGCAGCAAACATATCATTTATAAACATGGCATCGGCCCATCTATCAGATTCTCAGGCTTGAAAATTATTCGTCAACAAATTATAAAGCACCAGGCATCCCTCAGGCGTTAAAGCTGATTTATCGATGGAATCATCAGCACTAATCGGTACCCAAAAAACCAGTAGTCATATCTTAATAGTAAAATATCCGAAACTGCTAAACTGAAACTTTCGATAACGGTGACTTATCAGCCGGTTCTCCTTCTTAGGCAGAATGATCGGATTCTCGAATGAAACATTTACTCAAAAGAATGCACACTTTTACTTTTTATTAGGACTCCAAAGTTGTAACGTTATTTTATAAGGGATACTAATGACGTAGTAATCATTGTTCGAATATCTAACCCACTACAATTTAAAACATAGTCGTATAAAATTGGAACTTGGCCACTTTTAAAAAAAACAACGTACAAATTCACCTCCAAGGATAGCTCAGGAAATTCTACTATGGTACTAAAAAAGCAGTGAACCTTTATGTCCTTATCTCCAAACCTGACATACAACTATGGTGAAATCTTACTAAAATAAGAGCCTTTAAAAGGTATGGGACCAAGCGGAAATTAAGGATTCGACTCTTCTAGATCCTTTGTCTTTTTGACTTTATTGTCATTAACAGGCTCTTACTATAACATTTTTGGCTTATTCAAAAATCCTCTAATGATATTCGGTCCAACAGAGACCTACACTTGTATATCGGACCACGACATATTCTGCAAGCGGTAAACTTATAAAATCAGTGTTCGGACGTCCATAACACAGTCACCATAATAAATATCACAATAAATGGAATTGGACTTTCGATCAGTCATCGCAGACTCGTGAACGTTCTCTTCTGCGCCACACGTCGAAGTCATTAAACTGTAATCGAAATGGTTATGGTAATGGTTAGATCTTCTTGAATCAACGAAAGTGCACCCAAATCCTTCCAGCGTCAATTCGCAACGCTTCGAAGACCCGGTCTTATAGCGTCAAAATGATCATGTTACGTGTCCGCAAAGGTGCCTCGGTAATCGCCAATTCAATGCGGCGATGGTTCAACGCAGGATCGAGGCAAAATAGAAATGCCGAGAAATTGGGCATCCTTTCCTGAGAGCAATCAACCGATCAAGTTTCCTTTTAATGATCACAGTGAGGGCTTGTCCTCCTCAAGAACTATCCACAAGCCTATTTGAGCTTTTTATTAGGTCTATCCAAACACCATTCTCACACACTTCTGGTAATGCTCTTTTCACTTTACCTCGACGCAATAACAATTATTGAATGCTCGCGATTAAATATACAAAAAAACACTAACCATTTGCAATTCAAAATTTACTTGTTTTTAAATCAAAAGCACAATCAAAGAAACGCACGGACTAAACATGAACTAAATAAAAACACATAACCATGTCAATTTCAATTAAAAACGCGAACATCAAAATTTTTGTTCAACCAGGCAAAAAAAAACAGTGATTTTATGTTATGGTTATAGTAAATGAGATGCGAAGTCAGTCGCGTGTTCTACAGACATTACTAAGGTTTGTTTTAATTTCATAAATGTCTCACATTGTTTGAAGAGTGTAACAACCTACTATAGTAAAAAAGGAATAATTTTTATTTTTATAATATTAGTTAAGGCGATTAGCGTGATACGTTCTCTAGCCGTGGAGGTCCCTTTTAAGGGACCGTCGTACCACCACGGTGCATTTCACCTAAAGCAATGGTGAAAACACTACTGTGTTCCGGTTTGAAGGCACCAATTGTTAATACTGGGTAAAGGACTTCGTCTAGTCTCGGTGGCAGCGCGGTTAATCACCTGTGGCCAATGTCTTGGGTGACCACTTTCCATCAGGTGGCTGACTGCTCGTCTGTCTGCAGCAAAAAAAAAAAAAAAAAATAAGAATGAATTCAATACTTATTTAAATAACATATTTATTGCCGGAAGAAATCGGAAATAGAAGCTGTTTAAAAAAAGCTTTAAAGGTTAATACATATATCATTTCGGAGATTTCTATTTAATGACTCCATTGAGTGGGCCACAAATACTGCATTTTCAATTAAATTTAACTGCTTAACTACTATATTAAAAGTCTTAAAGCCCATACTAAATTGTATTTAATTCCGACGTTCCAATCTACGAACGTTGAAGTAGTCATTTGGGAAGGTTTAAAGTCGTTAAAGCCATAATTATTCCAATTATAACTATGATTCAATCAAACATGCTGTTAACCATTGAATATACATAAAGATTTGATGAAAATATTATTCTTTCCATGTAATAATTTTTTAACTGTATTTAAATATAGTAATTTTTTACATTAGCCACTAATAAAATTAGTTAGAATAAATACATAGGGCAATAATGTTTTAATAAATCTATATATATTACAATTTTGATAAATACACAATTTTATTATAATTATTTTAATAAATCTATATATATTACTACTAATGAAACTTTAAATAGTTATTTTATTTTAAATGTCATTAAATTATTAAATTAGTTTAATTAATTAAGCGGAGTTTACTGCCACAGTCCGTCCTGGACCACGATTGCTGGATATGTTTCAAACGTTATGTATTTAATTGTAATTCCATCAATCAATACTTAGCCATTTTTAAAAGAAATTTCTTATACTTTTAGAAAAGTTTACATTTTATTCACTATTAGACAATGCAGTTTTCCTATGAATTAAGATGCCATAGATACATTTATAAGCTCTTCGTTGCATAAATCACTAGTTTATACCTTACTTGTCCTAAATATTTTTATAAAAAGTGTAGGTACAGTGGTTCTGCCAATTATTGGACACAAAAGTATACGTATTTTAATTAAAAAATAATGGGCCAAAAGGCGGTACGCGAAATTTGTATAAAATATGATAATTAAGTAGGTGATAACCTGCCTACTGTTTTCCCCGGAATAATGTCCAAAATAAAGGCTTAAAAATTACAACATTTATTAAAGCATGTACATACATATGTACTTCATTTGCGTAATTACTTTGGTAATAGAGTCATGCTATTTTTCTTCTCTCCTTTAGTATAAGCTTATTATAATTTAAATATTTGTTGTTTAAGTTTTTTTCATGTAATTTTGTTATATGTTGTTCTCAACAGCTCAGTGTTCAAAATCATATGTTAAATTAAAAGAGTATTAACATTAATTGGACTAAAAATATATTTCAATAGGATTAACAAGTTTATCGATGAGAGTGCGTTATATTCATGTCTGACACTTATGGTTTATACACTTACTTATGAAGACGTTATATTAATAGAATGAATATTTACAAATATTTGCAGTATAACTTTATCCATTATATATCTGCTTTAACCATCGATCATCAGTTCTGGCAAAGTTCATCTTCTGGTCTAGTCATTGTTTGTTATAAAGTAGAACATTAGAATATTTAGAATGCCATTTTATAATAAAAATAAGTGTAAAATTTTATTAGCTCAATTTTTGACTAAAGAAATAATAAAAACACTTTAACGACCAAATTGAAATTACATGCCAAATAAATGTTTGTTTGCCAACTTACAATGGTTAACCTCTCACCTTAATAGTTTCTTAAAGGTTGTTACAAAGGAAATCTTTTTTCATATTGAATTATTCCTCAAATTTTGTCGTATTTTCTTACATATCATTTTGATAATCATATTCTGATTTTTATGTTAAATTTAGCGTTTAATCTGTATTAATTTAATTTTTAGTCTACTAGAATGCCAGCAACTTTGACCAATTTGATTTGTTTCTTTTTTTAATTTTTGTGTTCTTTTCATAAGAATGTTTTTGCACTATCAAGAATGCCTGAAAAATAGTTAAAGGTTAAAAAACAGGAGCATTTTTCAGGAGTATTGAAAAAGAACCTATTTAATATTGTTTACTAAAACACCTAATTTTTCGTGTGATGAAATGTGTGAAATATCAAACAGATTTCGTTAAATAATGCTTTCAATAAAAACTCGGCTAATATTTATTTTGTAGAATTCTTTTTTTATGAATGGGTTGACGAGAAAAGTAGTTTACCTACCAGTAAGTGATAGGCTCTGCCCGCTAAAAAGCGAAATGTATTTACCCAATAATTACGCTGGCTACGGTGGCCCTCAAGCCGGAACGCGGTAGTGTTTTTCAATACGGCTTTAAAGGCTGAATTATAAGTATATAGTAGTGTAGAATTCTGTTAATTTGGTGCCGTCCATTTTAAAGCCGTCAAAAAAGGGAAGTGCTCCCTCACCCCGCCCAGCCGTCCGATACAACTCCGCGAAAAGGAGAAGTGGGTCGATATTCGCTAGGCCCTTTCTAACAATATAAAATTTGAGGCCTCTAATGGCAATCAAATTACAGCTTGCCACACCCGATGAATATAGGAAGGTGACTTTTTAGGAGAGCACCATTTAAATTCGCCTTCCTCGTTTGAGCGCTACTTAGGACTGTTGGTCAAAAGCGCCAAGAGGATCCCTTGCTTAGAGAAGCAAGTCGCTAACAAAAAAATACGCGCCTTTCAGTACAACACGGTAAACACACGCCCAAACATCCGACATGTGGGTTACACCAGACCGCTCTAAGAAAGGAAAGCGGCTGCCCTAAGGCGCCAGAACGCAGAGTTCTTGCGAACCAGGAAGCGTTCTGCGGCGAGCACTATACCGTCCAACAGCACCGCCTTCCCACCATCGTTTCCAACGCTTTCCGCCCCCGTGGAATAGCCAGGCGGAGCTGACTCTGGCGCACAGCCCCGCCACCGCTCAAAACCAGCAATGGCAGTTGCAAAATTGCATAATTTAAAATCGCTAATAACGCCCTAACGAGTTCAACAGCCAGCAGGGCATTCGCCACCGCCAACCGGCAACGCTATGGCTAGGTTTTACCTTGGAAATACAAGAATTTACGTCTTTAGGCATAATAGGTTGCCAACAACCAAACAGGTCAAACACAACTAACAGTTGAAGTGTTGGACACATACAAAACATTCGAACACACACCCTAATACGACACTTTATCTTAACACCAAATTGGATACGTTACTAGAATTTTTGCTCCCAGGTCAAGCTTAAGAAGGTAGTAAGTTTTGATAGGCTTTGCTTATTAAATTATCCTTAGAAGGTCTTATCCGAAGGTTTCCCACCTGGCAGCCCTCGATTAAAATGCCGGAACCAGAAGCCTAAGCCGAAACTCCCATCTGGGGCCTTTGTGCGGAAAATCACCTGTCGGCAGACGCGCGTGGCAAGACCCCCATCCGGTAATTTCTAATATTTATTCCAAAAGATCCGGATCCGGTCAAATAAAATAAAATACAGTAAATGATCGATAAAAATAAACAATTAATTTAACTTACTTTGCTGATGGTAATATTTCTAAAATTGTGTTTTTTAATATAGCATAGTTTTAAATAAAAATAATGCGTTTTTGTAAAATAACAATAGTTGTTTTAAAATGCAACTTTTTTCATATTCTAAAAATGTCATAAATAATGAAGAATTTTTCCTGGAAATACAAAGAAAGAAAAGCATTTTTAAAATATGTTTTGAAAAGAATCGGTTTACTAGTAAAGTAAGTAATCATTTTGAGAATTTTTAAAAACAAAAGCAAAATTTTAAAATCTATCTTTGTTTTAATAAAACAGATTTTTCCTTAAAATCTTAATAAAAATATTATGTGACTTTAATTAAGATAGTTAAATTAAAATACAATGTTTGTGAAATTAGAAGATTAATTTATTTATTAATTTACTTTTATTTAAAAATAAGTCACGAATACTAAACTGTTTAAATGTCGACGAGACGATGTTTTTTGAACTAAATATGAAAGTAATAATATCTCAATTCACTGTTCTTCCGGTTTTAAGGGCATCGTATCCATCGCAATTACTAAATAAACGATTCGTAACATCTTATGAACGGTACATTTAATTTAAATTAAATCTTAGGGTTTATTAACAAGATTGTAAGTTATCAGTGGCTTTAAATAAATGGACGTCATGGTAAAGCGCATACTTATGAGTAAGTCAATAATAAATAAAAGTTCTAAGAATGTAAATCACATAGTAAAAAGGTGATATGATCTAAATAGTAATAGTTTAAATTACAAAAATTTGCAATTTCGAAGATTATAGTTACTGGATCAATTTTTACACTTTTCTTAAGCTTACTAGAAAGAAATTTCATTACATATTTTTTTTATTAATTCGACTCATTACTGAGATTGCATCTAGACATTTCTCAAGGTGTATAAACGCAACGCTTTGTTATTTTTATTGTTTTATTAGTTGTTCACTGAAATAAAAATAATGACCGTTAGTTCTCAACATATTTGAAAATTTAATGTATGTGCAAAAAATAGAGATGATTTCCTAAGACATTGTGATGCACATAAATGATACAAGGAACAAACATAATTTAATTCCTTCCAACTAGACTGCGAAGAATAAGCAACTAGAACTGCGAAGAATAATAAGTCTTTTATGGACAATGTATACGTTTTAAATCAAAATCCCAGTAAACGTTCAGAATTTAACTATTAACAAATTTAAAAGGTAGTCAAGGAACGTTTATGTGTTAAAGTTATTGATATTAATGAATTTTTCAATGATAACACAGCCTGGTAATGGAATGCTCGCTCCAGGTCCTGTTTCAAAATGCATAATATGTAATGTCAATTATCAAATTGTTTGTTATTTTTAAAAGATGACATAAAAAATAGCCCGCTGAAGTTTCTTTCCCGGTTCTTCTCAGGTCTGTAGGCGTCCTTTTCCGAACCGTGGTAGTGTGTTTGACAATCAATAAGCAAGTGTAAACTTCTATATTGAATAAAGATATTTGAATTTGAATTGAATTTGAATATTAGGGGAGGCCTATGTCCAACAGTGGACTTTCACAGGCTAATGATGATGATGATTGTTATTTTTAACTTAACTATAATTACCCGTAATTTCTCTAAAAGCTGTTACAAGAATTTCTTTATAAAAAAAGAACCTGACTAACATTAAAACACAAATATTTTAACCCCTTAAGTCGAAGGTGTGCTTTGTGGTGGTAGTTTTAAGTCTTTCTCTCTAGTCTGGAAAAATTAATAGTATTATGTTAATTGAGATTATGTATAATAATGGCGTAAATTAAAGAAATGATTATATTACAGAGGTTAGAAAATGTCATAATATCTGGATTATCCGGCTACCTAGTTTAGCAACTTTTTATCAAATGTCATTTTATTAAGATTCAGTGTTGTCATTTTTATATTATACGAGGGTTTTAATGATATTCGTAACTTTAACCAAGTTTACATAGGGTACATGTATATAAATCATTACCCTGGTAAATGCTGCCTAATTTCCCTAGACTGTACTAGATAATAAAATTTATGTCAGAAACGAATACTCCCTTGGTATTCTCTCCAAGAATTAATGTAGCAAATTGAGGATTAATAAAAAAGTTGCTATTATAATTTATCTGGATATGAAACTATTACAGATATATTTTAGGCAATGCAATGCAGTACCTATTTGACACTAAAATAGTAGTTTTTACTTACATTATAAACATTTAAACTTTAGTGACTGCAATGCACTAAAATTATATTTTAATAACGGCTGACTGACGACTAGTTTAAGATCTATCGCAGGTCCTTATAAAGGAAAACTGGGAAAAGTAACATTCTCAGGGCGGGCCGAAACTGAGGCTGTTGCATTTTCATCATAGTTTAAATTTAATTAAAACACAGTATTACAAAAAAATAGTGATTTTTAGTTTAAAGCACTAAAATATGCATAGTTCCAATTCTTAACAAGTTCGTTGTTTTTTTGAATAATGAAAATTTGTGGTGTTAATTTCCTCTTAATATTTCATTATGTTCATCTTCAAAATTATTTAAATGTATTTTCTTAGTGGTGGCTAAGAGGTTAACCGTTACCTAACACTCTTTATAACAACTTCTATGCATCAGAATATACGCCTCGAGATCAACTCTCTCGGTTTATGTAAATAAGAAAACTATTTTAATTAATTCTGTCAGTTCAATGTTTTAATTGATGAATGATTATATATTTTTCTTAAGAATATACTAGCTTTGTTAATGTTAATTTCACATATATGCGATTTTCCTCTTTTTCTTATGTTTTATTTTCGACTGATTTGGTCTCTTTTATGTTCGCGACCATGGGTAGACTAATATGGGTTATAAAAGAACGTCATGTCATATCCAAAATATAATGCTAATTGTAATGATGACTGATTTTATTTTTTTACGTACATTTTTTCTAGTAAACGGTGACTGTAAAATGAATTTAAAAATAGACATTGGTTATTGGCATTTCTTTGAAGTGTCTGTGTGATTGGCCAAACTTGGTCAATAAAATTATTTAACACTCTACTTTGTAAATTGTTTTCTATTATAATTTGATCCTAACTTTGACTCCAAAACAATTGTGATAGTTGGTGGTATCTATTGGGATGTTGTGTCAATAGATGGCCTGTTTAATAACACGAATTTTTCGTTTATTTCCTAAAATTACAGTGAATGGATTTTAATCAATTTTATTCTTTAATTTCATAATATTTTTTTACTATCCATAGTAACTCTTTAATTAATTCACTATAATTCTTAAGCGCTTTTATTTTTTAAAAATCGCACAATACGACGTTAAAATTATGTTTTTAGTGGTAGTCCTTTATATCCATACAAATAATAACATTTTAAATAGAAGTCTAACAATGAAAAAGAATAATAATTTTTAAAATTAACTAATTTCCATAGATTTGTGACGTAATCAACAGAAAGAATATTTTGATCAATTCTATTAAGACCTCAAATCCCAATCAATCGATTTTTATACACTGCTTCATTTTTTTACAAAACATTTATTTAATAAAAATTATAGTCCTTATGACTGATATTCTCCATCGTGTTCTCTCTTAAGCCTAAATTGTTTGATTGCAATGCAAAATAACAAAATCTAAGCAACCGTAACACTTGGTAGGGTCTACTTACATATTAGTATAATTAACATTGTATCAAAACATACTTTTAGAACTTTTAATTATATAAAATTATTTATTAATGTTAAATACATTTTTTTCATAAGAGACTCGACACTTTTTGTCATTAAATAAGCTTTGAAAACTCCTAACCGTATATTTTCATATTTTATTAATATTATTACTATGGATACCGTCTTTATTGGTAATTATTTCAATAAATAAAGTTAAAGCAGTGCTGTAAATTTTATTTTTACAGGTTTATAAGTTTTTTTTTATATTTTAAATATCCTCAATTAATTTTTGGTGCATTAATTTTCTATTTTTGTAAACGTCGTATAATTTGAAATCATTATTTTGATTTGTTTTACTCGTGTATCTATAAAATTACTAAACCATACTAAGGTCAGCTAGTAGGTATTGCCCAAGGCATTAAGTTTGGCTTTGCGTTTTGAATTTAATTGTATTTGAGCAAGAAGTTTCAACAAATAAATAGAATTATAACAAAAATCGTTTAAAGACGGACTTGAAATATGATATAATTGACTGATTGGGATGGACGAATTATTCCTTGATCTAACATTTTTGCGATTTGATCCTGAACTTCCTGTCTGTGGACGAAAGGATATCTGTGGATGTGGGATTCTAAGTTTGCTCGTTCTTCGCAATTAAGATGATTAGTGCGTAAACGAGAGAGAACTTCGGTTACGCGGTCAGTTGGTTGCACGGTACGCGTACAATTAATATTAAAAAGTTCTGCGTTAACCGGCCGATCCATAGAAAATACCACATCGTGTCTAGTTGGATTAGTAATTTCTATAAAACCACGACTATTTTTTACTGTAGTAACACAATCACGCACAGCGCAATTGGATATAACTTGCTCGTTAACTATTACATCACCGTCGTGAAAGTTAATTGGGACTCGTATAATTTCAGATGAATTAGCCGGAATAATTTTTTCATACAAATTACAATTCCGGGAGTCGTACATGTGCAATAGATTGGTAGATTTTTTTGTAATCAATGCTCTGTTCTTAAGGTCAATGCTAGATTCTAATTTTTCTCACAAATCGTAACCATTAAGCCCGTCAAAGAAATTATGAAATTTATGTATAAAAAGTGTCATATTGCCGTGTTCCTTTAATTCGTTAAAATACGGTAGTGTTATAAAGTAATCGTTACGAGTGGTGGCATGTATATTTGTGACTTCGAATGGATCATAGTTACAGGAACGTGTGAATAAAACTTTTCTACTGCTTCAGGACTATATATGATTGAGTTGGCACCCATGTCGATCAGCAATTTTAAGGCGGATTTTCTATCTGTACGATGGCAGTTGCCTTTGAGTCTGTAAATTAAGTTCTATTTTGGTTTTCGATTTCAACCGGTTCCGAAAATCCTGATTTTAGATACCTGTTCCTCCAGAACGTGATCATTTTGTACTGTTATATTGTTAGAGACAGATGGCTGTTGCTCGTACGGGTCATTTACGAATTCTGGTATAATTTGAGGTCATAATAATCACGTAGTACGCGTCACTATAGTCACTGTAAGGATCTTCATCATCGCAGTATTGGTCGTAGTACCCGTTAAAATTCGTCTCTCGCGTTTTAAAGTAGTTTGATGCGGGTGGATTTCCGTGCTTATTCCAGGCATGTCCTGTGTATGAACCTATGTCCTTCTTAGAATCTATTCTAAGTATGTACCAAATTCATCTAAATCGGTTCAATGGCTTAGACAGTAAAGACAGGGTAGACAGTCAGAATTTTATTTATCCTTGACGTTAGTGCGTCCAGAGTTCGCAGGAAGCTACCGTCCCGGCGATTTAGGTGGCCGACATTTGTTGCTAAAATTGCAGGCGTGTGGCATACAGAAGATATGTGAGTAGGCATTTGTTATGTCTCCCTAGGATCGTAGGCGATCGGTAGATGGACCCGGATGCCCATGGTTTGGCTATATTAGTCAATTGCTTAAATTTTGAAAGTGTTAGTGAGTGTCGATAATTTATTGGCGCTGTGTAGGTCTTCATTGCGTTGGTACCACTGCACCCTGTGGCACGGCGGATGAATGTGATCTTGCACAACCTGAACTTTGTTCAGGAGTATGGAGGATGATTGGCTGCATAAGCCATGATTGGTCGAATGCATACCTTGTATAATAAGAGCTAATAATTTAAATTTGCGATAAAGTCTGGTCGATACGAACAGAATTTGGCTTTTCATTCCAATGCGTTCGGTTGTCCGCAAACTTTTAGCTGACCTAGTGTCTGGCATCGGCCAGTGGCCTTATCTTGGTGCCCTGAGGTGGTTATTGTACATTGGGGTATTGTATAAACAGACAGAGTTACTTTTGCTTTAATAATATTGTCAGGAATTAGATACTAAAATTAAAATGTCTATATACAAAAGCCAATGGCTTTTATGGACGTAGCGTTTCAGAACAAACGCGGACTGTAATCGGACCGACAGTCCACGGTCGTTGAACTTGGACAGAAAAAATGTCAGATATTTACAACGCAACGTAATGGTCTAATAACAAACATAGTAAATATGTAGTAATTAGTATGAGCAACACCAATAATTGGTATAATTCATATACGATAAGATCTGACGGGAGACAGCACAACCTATAATTTTTTTGTGTAAAAAGATAAATGAGGCATTTGCTACAAAAATTTTATGGCTGTAATTTTTAAAAAAACATTTTCATGTATTTCGGTAGAAAAAAAAACAAATTAATTTTACATTTATTTTAAAATTATTATTTTATGTATGTATGTTACATTTTCGAGAATTATTTTAAAGAAATTGCAAAATTACTTATAGATATGTGTATAAATTTATGTGTCTGTGTTTTAATATTTGGCATTATATTTATTTTTCTAATATATATCAATTATTAAGGGCCTTTCTATCTTTTTAGCCTATCCCTGTGTATTGTTATCTTTGCTATACCCAAAGGTTGACAGGTAGTCAAAATAATGTTCTCCAGCCGATTACGACTAAGGCAGCTGGTCTATATTAGAGATCAGCCAACTACGCAGGAGATATTATAGTGCACAACTGTATGCGCAAACACAGGCGCACTCCATGTTCTTTTATACTCTCATGAATATGATGAATTATGGGACGGATAACCGTCACGACCGCAGATAGTAAGTCGCAGGACCGACTTTTAACATGCCCATCCGACGCATGGATTATCTTACTTTTCAGACAATTGGGGTGATCGGCCCAAATTGCCATAACAACTAGGAAACAACAAAGAAAATTTGTTGAGTCCCCGCAGGATTTGAACCCACGACCTCCGGTTTCTAAAGCACACGCCCTTACCACTAGACTACGGAGGCAGTCCGGAATTGAATACCATCTTCTATATAGGACGCTGTGTCTTACAGTTGTACTACGGAGGCAGTTATTGCCGGTAGACAATGTCATAGGCATAAAGACTGCCTTTGTATACCATTTGTGCATGAAGTGTAAATAAATGAATAAAACTACCAATAGTGACAAAACTGTTATCATGTATCCCCGTTTGACTCGTTTAACTGAAAGTAAATAATTTGAAACAGCATAATGTAAATTATATATTTTAAAAAAGCTTTTTTAACTCTCTTAAACCACGAGTAATGCGTGTAACTACGAGTTTTAGTAGACGTTCATAAATATTGATCATCATCATCATCACATTGTCAGCCTGTGATAGTCCACTGCTGGATATAGGCCTCTTCTAATACACCCCTATCCATTAGATATTGATAACAGTTAAAAATAAAACAATTAATGAAAAATTCTTCTAACGTCTGTTCTCGTTATAATAGTGAATATGCGTACAATGTTTAATTTATGATGTAGTAAATCACTTGAATAAGTTTAACATGAGAGCCTGAAACGGTGCCTATTTCTGCCGGAAGCAGTAGTGTGTGAAAACACAGCTGCGTTCCGGTTTGAAGAGCACTGTAGCCAGCTATGTTTACTGGGTAAACAAGACTTAACACCCTATGTCTCACGGTAGGCAGCGCGTTAGCGATACCACTGGCATTAGCCAACGTCTATGGGTGTCGGTGACCACTTCCCATCAGGTGGCCCGACTGCTCGTCTGCCTGCGTATGCCATAAAAAAAAAAAAAAAAACAAGTAAAAGACAGCAATATTTATGAACGTAACTTAGTAAAGATAAATAATTGGATATTTGAGGCATGCTTTTAAGCCATTTATTATAAAGCAACGCTTATTAAACGTCATGTGGTGACGGTTAAAGGTTTTACGATTTAATATTAAAAAAAATGTATTATGAAAGCTATCTTATCTTATTGATAAATAAAATTTGGGACGAATGATACATTTCTTTTAAGAACAAGGAACACAAATAAGACTACCAAAACTCATTATTTTATGTGTATATTTATTCATATATCCGGTTTATATGTACGCCTAGTATGTCTTCTAAAACTTTGTATTTTTCTAAGGTAAATAGCAAGACATTGCTGTATTTGTTTCAATACATAAAAAAAAAAGACTTTATTTAGCGTAACATTGTATTACACAATTTAAATATGCATATGCATTTGTTCAAAATATTAATAACTACAGTTAATTTTACAGATACCACATATTACACAGTTATTTTTAAGTTCATTACATTTATAATATTCCTTCTATGAATAAAATGGTTTATTATTTTTCCCCTATTTAAACAAAAAACCTATCGTTTTCGACCAATTATCAAACTACGAAAAGCATTACAAATAAAAACGTAAAAATTGAAATAATTTAATTATTTATTGGCATTAGAAATTGAAAGCAACCCCTTTTAAAACCTTTATTATGTATGATGCACACATAAACACATCATAGTCTCTCCCGTGAAAATTAACGATGAAAAACAAAACTTCAAGAACAAAGTGTATCCAATGGGATAGACCCGCAAAAAGTGAATTTAATTTCAATAACTAGCATCTAATCAACAAAATACAAGGAATAGTTCTGTAAAACGTGCTTAAATATTTGACTTTTTAGGTCACTAGCTACCACAATTTATAAATTATAGAGATCTCTATTGCTATAAATCAAAATATTTCTGAATGTTTTTGGTTGTAGTGTGCGTTGTATTATTTAGGGACACAAAGACGGATATTAAACTGAAGCAACTAAAGTAAACTCGTTATGCCATCTCATAGTTTTATGAAGAAATAATTCATTTCCTTACATAAAACATAAATATACAATCAGCTTAAAAGCGCTTTTTTACGTAATTTAGTTAAATGTTAAATTTGAAATAATCACTTCATATAATTTAGATTATTTAGCTTACAGTATAAATATAAAATAACAACAACAACCGTTTCGTCTACAAATATTGTTAACAAAACGTGAAGATAAAAGTAAAAAAATCATGGTAATACGCGTTTGACTGCCTAGTGGTATAGGCGTGTGGCTTAGAAACCGGAGGTCGTGGGTTCGAATCCTGCGGGGAATCTAGTACAAATACTATCTAACAGTTATAGTTTATTCCTTTGATCGAAGAACATATAGGGGTATATATACTAACAGCAATAATTCCTTTGCATACATAATATGGAACATACTACGTTCCGCTTGCCTCCTGGGAAATACAATGCCAAATATCCAATCAAAAGATGTAATGCATACTAATTTCCGGTTAAATGAAACACTGGTAATGTTATTATATAGAATGAAAATTTAAAAAACAGAAGCAGAGTCTCGTTGTGAGCAGTTTATGAGAGAAAATAATATTATTTTTCATAAAATAATCCACAATTTTATATATTTATTTTCACTTTTTTAAATAAAATTTCAATAACAAAACCTGTAATTTGTAGAGTTCATAATCAATCAATAGAAAGTACGTAGCTCCATTAACAACTTAATTAAAACGCGACGATGGCCCCAGAGGCGTCATTAATGAAACGCGAATGAACAAAATAATTTGTACATTCATGGGTAATAAAATAGAAATGTAATAAGTTATAAAATCTATAGGGATTTCACGGTTTAGATTATTTACTTTAACTTTTCAATTTTATGAGTTGCGATTGTTTGTAAGACCGGCTGCTTAAATGCAATGTAACTAGGAAACATATTGTTCTTCTGTTTTATAAAATTGTTAACAGCGAAATAAATATGATAAGTAAAACCTAATCACATTCATATTAAAAAGATTTATTAATGTTCTTTTTCACTTAGCCATTTTTTCAAGTTATCGTGGGTCGACTGATAATCCATCCAGATTTACCTGAACACCTGGTATCTGACCTCCACAACCCTTTGGGTAAACCTTATTTTAACGATAAAGTAGCTGTCAGTAAATTCGAAGGCATTGATTACCTATAGCGACTGCCAGAGATGACAACTGAGACCGACTTTTTACATGCTCATCCGATGCATGAATAATGTTACTTTCAGTCAATTAAGTAATGCGCATATGTCTTTACAAACCAGAAAACAATGATGACACAAGTTGATAGAAAATTAATTATTTTAACTTAAGCGTTAGAAATACTTAAGGTTCGTAAGCTCAAAACTATAATTATTATATATCTAACAATTAAATAAAAATATCAATTTAAAAAAAAATCCATTTCTTAATATATTGCGTTATAGGTGTTCCGTAACCGAAAAAATGCCATAATACATTTGTACAATTCTCATGTCCATCGCTACCTTAAGATCCTCATGTTTGTATTTGTATATTTTGGCAGCCATTATTTGAAAAAAAGAAGTTAAACACCAACGTTGCTGTCCATATATAACTGGTTAAATATTTTTTAAATATTTCAAATTAATAATAAATTCAATTTTCAAGCACATCTGATGAACACCTAATCGCGCAGGGTCCACAGTCACTAATGAGGATATGGTAGATGGAAGAGGTCCATAATATCGTACTTAAGGATAGCCGAGTTAAAGTTTGTGAAGAAACAGCTGAGACCATATCCATTTGATTACAATTTAGCGGTGACAAAGCTTTCAGCACGACAGGTGCTAAGTTTATCACCGATCGAACGAAACATCTTCATTCAATTCGTCATCGTTTTTTTATCTCTATGCCTATAGTCGGGTCCACCATTATGCATCAGAGTAAAACAGCAATCTAGTCAATAATGGGCTGATGGCGAAGAAAAAAAGAAACCCAAGAAATGGTAGAAAACCATTTTGTCGGCTGGGGAGTTGATGAAGACAGTTTTCTGGGATGACAAAAGAATGATCACGATTGTATAGTTGGAAAAGAGATAGATAATCACTATAATCACTGTATTTACGCAAGGCTATTGTACTGATTTAATATTGTGAATTTCGAACTAACCTGTTTTTAAAATATGCCTCAATAGTATCGAAATTGTATTGAATTAACCTTAATTAACATGAATACTTGTTACAAAAATTATATATGTAAAACTAAAACAATTATTAGGGCTTATAAGAAATAGCTAGTACATTATATTTTTTTTTCTGTATATTTTACTCGTAACTTTAAGATAAAACGTCCGTAATGTTTATAAATTATAGCCTAAAAGTTAATCTGATGTTTATGCGTTAGTATTCTAAAGAGTAATCAAATTATTTGAGTTATATTTTGCATGACAACTATATTTAACATACAAATATATTTTTCTACAAAGTTTTGCGTTTGTAAGTATTATAGGAGTATAAGTAATAAAATATTTGTTTATACAACCTGCACTTATAGTAAAATTTATATTTCTTATTGATCACTTTTAGTTGATATTGTGGTTTAATTAGAATGTTTTCAAAGTCGATTTTGTCTACGGCGATCAGCCAACTGCACAAGTGTACGCGAAAATACATATTAAGTATAGGCCTACGCGAAGGTACGGGCACATTCCCGATTAAATTAAAAATATTTAAAAAAATTCTTGTCTGTCTGTTTGTTCTGGATAATCTGTGGAATGACTGGTCTGGTTTTGACGCGACTTTACTGGAACATAGGTAATCTAACTAGGAATAACTTAGGCTACTTTTTTTTAAGGAAAAAAAGACGTAACTCTTTCATATATATACACGCGGACGAAGTCGCGGGCCACTTCATTCTATCTTCTTCTTAATTTTAAAAATTATAAGATGACATAACGAGTTTAATTTATTAGTTTCAGCTTAGTATCCATTCCCTATGTGTCCCTATGTGGTAATGGCATTGAAAAAATTTGTAACAATTGAAAATTAGTGGTTAAGACACTTACTCAACTACAACTGATTTAATATTTCCATAGCAATAGACACACTTTTATGCGGGAAAGGTTCCATACTCTAATTTTATAAATGGGTCGCTCATGTTTTCAGCGTTTATTTTCACGAGGAGATTATTATGGAATATGTTCACATCTTACAAAATAAACGTTTTCAACGGAATTATTTCAATGTCTTATTTCAATAAATAATCACAATATTTAAATTTAATCTTTTTTTAAACTTATGCTTCTCACAGTGTGATAAATGTTAAAAAAAGACAGGTATTTCGTTTAAATAAGAGAACATTTAATCATTTTATTTATAAGAAACAAACGTAAAAGCTTAAAATAATTGTGTAATGTATTTCTATCTGTAGAAGTTAGCTGTAGTTATTAATATTGTTAACAAATGTATGAACAAACTTAACTCTTAAATTTTAAACTATTTAAAAAATTTAGTAATGGTATCTATATAAAAGTTTGAAATAAATATAGTTTTAGAAGTTTTATAAAGCGCGTAGATCAATTGGTAAGATCAATGATAATAGTTTTTTGCCTTTGATAATTTTATTTATTATTTACACTTCATACACAATATATGAAATATTGTCAACTGGTCAACCTTTGGTTAGTGCAGAGATAACAATGGGTGCACAGGGACAGACTGAAAAGATGTTAGTAGTGCCTAAAATATTATTTATAAATTAAATAATAAATACCTATAAAATAAACACATATATTTATACATAACTAACATATATTGATTTAATTGATTCTATTCAGTAGACTTGAGACGTAATTTCGCAATTTTTTCGTATTATTGTCGAAACAAACTAGTCAGCAACATATACACACCGAAAAGAATCTATACGGAATCATTTAAAATCAACGTAAGTTAATTTGTTTTTTAGCAAAGTACATTTAAATGTTTTATAAAAATTTACACTCAAAAAGTTTGGTGCAGAAATACCTCGTTTATCAGTTTAAAAGGTTTTTATCATATTAACGACTTTTTAAGAGCTACTTTCAAAGTACAACTAAAAATATGAAAAATATAAAATTATCACTATTAAATTTATAAGGACGATCCTCTTGGCGTATTGACTAACGCTCCAGAGGTGTGCGTTAATTCCACGGAAAAAAATTGTGTGAAAAACAAAGTATTTTTCGTGTCTGTGTGTTTGCAAACAATACATGAATTAGTAATAAATGGTATATTATAATATAGTTGATATATAATATAGTTGAATAAATGGACGTTTTAAGATTTCATTCGTTAATTTTACATTTTAATTATCAACGTTTTGAACACTTTCCAACGGCCTAGACGGCCTTCAGGGTAGACTGAGATGTCATGTGTTTTGCTGCAGTGCTTGTGAAGCGGATGACCACATATTAATTTTAATTGAAATTATTATCTGTACTCAACCTATACAAAATGAACTTATTTATCATTACTGCCGTCAGTTGTGTTAAAATGTAAAAGAAACGTGATAAAAATCGTAAAAATTTCTTTTATTCAAAAGAAAAGTAAATTTATTTTTTATCAATCCTACTTTCCTAGTACATGCTTTGCTTATTTCGGGACAAGATGTGTGTCATGTTCTTAAAAACAACAAGTTAAACTTGATCGTAACATTATAAATTTACTTTATGTGTCCCAATAGCCTCTAACTTATAAGAAGATAGAGGTAAAAAACACAGTTAAGGTTTGTGTTGCCTGAATACAGTTTAGTTGTATTTTATAAAATCAATAAAAATATTCATGATACTTGAAATCTGTGTGGAATGCATTGAATTCAATTAAAAAGCAAAGAAGACCGGATACAGCCGTGCATATACGTTGAAAATTTTTTTATAAAATATTTTCTCAGCAACTCGAGTCTTCTGAATGGGAGAATTCAAATTAATATTCATGCGAAGTTTGCAATGCTTTTCAGTTAGACTAACATATTTTTAGGTCTAGAAATTATTAGTTATGAGAAATTTGAACACTTTTTTTATCAGATATTAATTTGATTTTGATATAAAATTTTAAAATTAACATGTTGTATAATTAAACTATTAATTACTAGAATGTTAATTACTTTGTTTGGTAGGATTTTCTAAATAAACTAGAGGTATTGGATTACTACTTGTAATAGAAAGTCAGCTCCATAAAATTTATGTCGTACTTCATTAAAGTTAAATGATAATTTACTTCATGTTTTTTACTTCGTTATAGTAAGAACTAAATACTTGTAAGTTTGGAAGTTCGTGGAGTACGAATAACTTATCTTAATATCGGTTTCATAAGGTAATTTTAGCTGCCTCCGTAGCCTAGTTGTATGTGCATGTGCTTTAGAAACCGGAGGTCGTGGTTCGAATCCTGCCAGGATTCACCAATTTTATTGTTGTTTCCTAGTTGGTTAGGGCAATTTGGGGCGATCACCCAATTGTCTGTAAATAAGATGATCCATGCGTCGGATGGGCATGTAAAAAGTTGGTCACCCACCACCGCATTTGGCCAGCGTGGTGGTACGGTCCAAAACCTAATGGATAAGGGTGTATTAGGGAGGACTATGTCCAGCTAGTGGACTATCACAGGCTGATGATGATGATGATGAAGGCTATTTATTAGATAAAATGACAGTTTTAAATTAACAGTAACAATTAAGTTTTAACTTTACTTTTCTGCATAGCTAATTTACTTAGTAGAAAATAAATAAATATTTGTTAAAATCTTATTTAACACTAAAACCATAGTGCTTCCATCCATTAGCTGATATTCGACATTTCGATTCGGGAAGGGATATTTTCCATCCAATAAATTTATGGACGAAACCAATTTCTTTTTTGTTTTGGTTTTACTCCAGCATTGTGTTTATTAAAAAATATCATAGCATATTGTGATTATTGTTCAAATTATTAAGCCAGTCAGTCCAATGCTATAAGCCACCTTGCACCCAATATCGTCACAATTTTATGCAATATAAGTCTTTTCCATTTTAGAGTCCTTACAGGATCAATTGTCACAGACAGACTATGGTGCAACATGTCCTATAATCTTAATTTATTTATAACCAAATAACAAACACTCCAATTTCATTTATTTGTATAGACAAAATTATCTAAGATATCGCTAAAATGGCTGTTACAAAGTAATCAAGTCATATTATATAATAAAATTTATTAACAGTTATAAGGGAAAAAATCTACATTTAAAAGTATTTTGTACAAAAATATTTTCTACTACCCCAGTTCTCTGAATGGAGAACTCCAATTTAATATTCATACGGATCTTGCGAAGTTTTCCTGTTTGCGCCAATGTAGTTAGCATTTACCGCAAAAATATTATAACGTTCAAAAACATTGCTATTTCTGTTATTATGCTGCGTAGATAAAGTTCAGTAATGTAAAAGATTCTACTACGATTACTTTAAATATATTAACTATAAAAGCGTTATTTTCTAAATGGACTATATATAATAAGTGTTGCACTTTGTAAAATAAAATGTATTTTTAGTAATTTTATTGACATATTTAATGTACTAATCCCATTATTACGCAAATCCAGCAAAGATACTTGTTAAATTACAATCTTTCATTATCTTATCGTTATTTCGTCCCAAGATCAGAAACAACCAACCCTCTCCGAAGCTGAAACATACCGATACCTGGTACGTCATAAAACGTTAATATCGGCCAGCGTAAAACAATCAGTTCGTGAAATATTTTTGTAGCTAACAAAAGTGCTAAATAGCTTTTTGTCAGGCGTAAATAAAGTACACGCGTGTAAAGGTTGGGATATGCCCGTACTCGTTTATACTTTTGGCATTCTCAGGTTATCTCAAAGCGAGTTCGTGCCTGAACAAAAACTCGCACCAACAACGGCACACTGGATGCACTACCGAGATCATCATTGGTGAGGTTATGCTCACGAAAGCATGGTGGAAGAGCTATTAAGCGCCCTTACTATGCATAATCGTGAAGTGTGCAACCTCCGTAATTACTTCCTGGAGATACCGGATGCTGCATTTACGCAGGCATAATTTAGGTGATAATGGACTTACTCCTCTATCGCTTAGCAAACGAGCAATGGCAAGACCCAGCAGTGCTGAGCATCTTCGACCGTGAGACTGCGTAAAGAAAAAGAGCTACAGGCGGTTTTACAAAGCTTTTCAAATTCGCCATAAACTTAAGACAGGACAAATTTTGTTGTCTTAAAATGTGGCTTAATGTCGCCATATTAAGACAATTAAGTTTAACACGAGCTCACCTGTCATGTCTAGTCACGGTATGTGACTTGTGACTTTCTAATATTACTGCTTAGCGGCAGAAATAGGCACTGCAGTGGTACTTCCCCATTTGGTTTCCCGATATAAGGAGACCTACCTACCACTTTATAAATATTTTTTAAAACAAAATAGAGCACTGTTACACTATTCAGATATTACTAAGGTTGTTACACATTTCTATACAATGTCTCCAAGTTGTTTAGAAGAGTGTAACAACCTACTATAGTAAAAAAGTAATAATTTTTATTTTTATTTTAATTAGTTAAGCAGATTACGTATATATAATTATTAGTGATACGTTCTCTAAGAATGAATACAAATACTTATTTAAACAACATATTTTTTGGCCGGAAGGAAATCGTAAATAGAAGCTGTTTAAAAAAAGCTTAAAAGGATTTATTACATATACTTACAGATTAAATGTTAAAAATCTATACCATTTTAAATATCAAGAGTAAAAATATCATTTTCGGAGATTCTAATATTTCATTTCAATTCATTCTAATAATATTGACTCCATTGAGTGGGGCCACAAATACTCGGCATTTGCAATTAAATTTAACTGCTGTATTAGTACTATATTAAAGTCTGTGGTGACAGCCCATACTAAATTGTATTTGAATTCCGCACGTTCCAATCTACGAACGTTGAAGTAGTCATTTTGGGAAGGTTTTACCCAAGTCGTTTAAAGCCATAATTGTTCCAATTATAACTACTGATTCCATCAAATATGCTGTTAACCATTGAATATACATAAACATTTGGTTAAAATATTATTCTAATTTTCCATTTAATAAATTTCTTACTATTTTGAAATATAGTAATTTCTTTTTTTACATTAGCCATGTAATAAAAATTAATTAGAATAAATACATAGAGGCCAATAATGTTTTATAAATCTATATATATTACATTTTTTTTTAATAAAATAACTATATAAAGTTTGATTAGTTATTTTATTTAAATGTCATTAACATTATTAAATTAGTTTAATTAATTAAGCGGAGTTTACTGCCACAGTCCGTCCTGTGACCACGACTGCAGGATATGTTTCAAACGTTATGTATTTAATTGTAATTCCATCGGTAAATAAACGTGGTAAAATCCGTAACAATTATTCTATCAAATTATTAGTAATGTAATCTGATAAGAGATAAAAGCTTTACGGTCAAGCCATTCTAACGAATATAATAGATTGTTAGAGAGTTAAAGTCACGAAGCTTAAAATCAAAGTTATACAGTTTTTTGTGAGAATATATTGACAAGTTGACAATTAATACTTAACCATTTTTAAAAAGACATTTCTTACATTTTAGACAATGCAGTTTTTCCTATGAAATAAGATACATAGATACATTTATAAGCTGGCTTCGTTGCATAAAATCACTAGTTTATACCTACTTGTCCTAAATATTTTTTATAAAAAAAGTGTAGGTATCAGTGGTTCTGCCAATTATTGGACACAAAAGTATATGTATTTTAAATAAAAAATAATGGGCCAAAAGGTGGTACGCGAAATTCGTATAAAATATGATAATTAAGTAGGTGATACACCTGCCTACGCGTTTCCCGCCGGAATAATGTCCAAAATAAAGGCTTCAAAATTACCAACATTTATGTAAAGCATGTACATACATATGTACTTCATTTGGCGTAATTACTTTGGTAATAGAGTCATGCTTATGCATTCCTTTGTTCTCTCCTTTAGTATAGCTTATTATGATTGTAAATTATTTGTTGTTTAAGTTTTTTCTATGTGAAGTTTGTTATATAAGTTGTTCTCCACCAGCGTAGTGTTCAAAATACAAATGTTAAATAAAATGAATATTGATGTATTAATTGGATTGAAATATATTTCAATAGGATTAAGCAAATTTATCGATGAGAGTGCGTTATATTCATGTCTGTACACTTATAGTTTATAGACTTATTTATGAAGACGTTATATTAATAGAATGAATATTTACAAATATTTGCAATATAACTTCATCCATTCTGCTTTAACCATCGATCATCAGTACTGGCAAAAGTTCATCTTACTTGGTCTATTCATTGTTTGTTATAAAGTAGAACATTAGAATTTTTTAGAATGCCAATTAATTATAATACAAAATAAGTGTACAAATTTTATAAGCTGAATTTTTGACAAAAGAAATAATAAGAAATACTTTATGACCAAATTTAAATTCACTCGCCCAATAAATGTTTGTTTGCCAACTACTACACTATTGTCACTTTTCAATGGTTGATTTTCACCTTAATAGTTTCTTAAAGGTAAAAACAAAGGAAATACTTTTTTTCATATTGCAATTATTCCTCAAATTTTGTCATACTTAATACTGTAAGAGAATGCAAAAAAATCTTATTTCGACCATAGAAAATATGACATTTCACTTTGGTATCACAGCACGGACTATGTACGCATTTAAAATTTCTTACTTATTATGAGGTGGATCCAATTAGTACGTAAAGCTGGATTACAAAGCTCCAACTAATAAACGTGAAGCATGTAAAGCGGTGTTTTCAGACTAAAATTCAGTTCATGATGTCGTGAAATATTGTAAATGTATGTGAAATATCAAACAGATTTCGATAAATTGTGATATTTATTTTTTAGAATTCTTTTTTTTTATCAGTGGGTTGACGAGACAAGAAGTAAGTTTACTTACCAGTAAGTGAATGGCCCTGCCCGTTAAAAAGCGAAATGTCTTTTACCCAATAATTACGCTGGCTACAGTAGCCCTCAAGCAGGAACGCGGTAGTGTTTTTACAATACGGCTTTAAGGCTATAATTATAAGTATATAGTAGTGACGAATCTGTTAATTTGGTGCTAATTATGATTTTTTGACTTGACGGTTTTGAAACCGTCAAAAAAGAGGAAGTGCTGCTACTCGCCCGGCCCAGCCGTCCGATACAACTCCGCGAAAAGGAGAAATGGGTCGAGATTCGCTCGAGCCTTTATAACTAATATAAATTTGAGGCCTTTGATAGCAATCAAATTACAACTTCCACCGATAAATATTGAAGTGTCTTTTTTTAGGGAAAAGGGCACCAATTTCACATTCGTACTCCGTTTTGAGCGCGTACTTGGACGTGGTCAAAGACTGCCTAAGAGATCCCTTGCTCAGAGATAGCAGTCGCTAACAAAAAAATAAATATTCACGCCCTTTCGGTACAATGAATGTAAACATACGCACCAAAAACCTTTATGACATGGTGTTCGTTACACTAGAGCGCTCCAAGGAAGGAAAGCGGCTGCGGTAAGGCGCGAGAACGCAGAGTTCTTGCGAACCCCAGGAAGCGTCTTGCAGGCGAGCACTATACCCATCCAGCAGCACCGCCTTCCCATCATTCCGTTTTTCCAACGCTTGGCAATTCCGCCCCGAGTGGCAACAGCCAGCGTCGGAGCTGACTCCAATCGCACAGCCGCCTGCCACCGCCTCAAATAGCCGTAGCAATGGCAGCACTGTGCCAAAATTGAGTATAATTTTTAAAATTGCCAGATTTCTCTGACCAATCAGACGAGTTCAATCAAGCAGCGGACGCATTCGCCACCGCCACCGGCATCACTATGGCTAGTTTTTCACTGATAGGACACTGTAGCTTAACACCAAATTTGATAGCGTTACTAGAATTTCTTGCGCCACTTCTCCCAGCGCCAACGCTTTAAGAAATGGTAGTAAAGTTTAGATAGAGCTCTTCTAGCTATTAAATTATGCTTAAGAAAGCGTCAGGTATCCGAGGCGTCACCCGACCTGGGCAGCCCTCGATTCAGCATGCTAACGGGAACCAGAAAGTAAGGGCCCAAGCCAAGGCTCCCCATCTGGGGGCCCTTTGTGCAGTTAAATCGCTCCGTGGGGTGACGCGCCTGTGGCAACGACCCCCCCACATCCGGTAATTTCTAATTGCTTTATTCCAAAGAGCACAAGATCCGGTCAAAATAAAAATTCAAATAAAAATGGGCAATAAATAAACTTAATTAATTTAATTTTACTTTGCTGATGGTAATATTTCTAAATTGTTTTGTATTAATACAGCATAGTTTTTATGTCGAACATAAAAATAATGCTTTTGTAAATAACTGCTGGGTAAGTTTCTAAAATGCAAAACTTTTACTACATTCTAAAAGTGTCTACAACAATAGAGACGAACGACGCAGGAAATACAAAGAAAAGAAAAGCATGTTTTAATATATGTTTGAAACAAATCTAAGATTCGTAGTGTAAGTAAGTAATCATTTCTGAGAATTTTTTAAAAACAAAAGCAAGAATTTAAAATCTATCTTTGTTTTAATGAAAACAAAGATTTTTCCTTGAAATCTTAACAAAAAATTATGTGCACTTTAATTAAGATAGTTAAATTAAAAATTCAATGTTTGTAAGAAATTAGAAGATTAAATTATTGATTAATTCTCTACTTTTATTTTAAAATAAATCACGTACTAATAAAACTGTATAAATGTCGACGAGGAGCGATGTTTTTTTGAACTAAAATATGAAAGTAATAATATCTCAATTACCGTCTTCCGGTTTTAAGGGCACCGTATCAATCACCGTATCGAATTTTTACACTTTTCTTGAGCTTACTAGAAAGAAATGTCATTTCATATTTTTTTTTATTAATTCGACTCATTACTGAGATTGCATCTAGACATATCTTAAGGTGTATAAAACGCCAACACTATTGTTCTTTTTATTGTTTATTATTTGAGGTGTATTAGGGTAATATTGGTAATATTATGTTGTTATGTATATAATTGCGTAAATAAAAGAAATGATTATATTACAGAGGTTCACAAAATGTCATAATATCTGGATTAGCCGGCTACCTAGTTTAGCATACTTTTTATCATAGTCATTTTACTTTAAGACTCAGTGTCGTCATTTTGAAACTATACGAGGGTTTTAATGATATTCGTAAGTTTAACGCAAGTTTACATGAGTTCATCATCATCATCATCATCATCATCAGCCTGTGAAGTCCACTGCTGGACATAGGCCTCCCTAATACACCCCTATCCATTGGGGGCTTTGGACCGTTCCCACCACGCTGGTCCAATGCGGGTTGGTGGGTGGACGACTTTTTCATGCCCATCACGCATGGATCATCTTACTTTTCAGACAATTGGGTGATTGGCCCAAATTGCCCTAACCAACAGGAAACAACAATGAAAATTTTTGAGTCCCGCAGGATTCGAACCCAGACCTCCGGTTTCTAAAGCACGCCTAAACCACTAGGCTACGAGGCGTTACATGTTTATAAATCATTACCCTGGTAATTGCTACCTAATTTCCTATAGTATACTATATAATAAAATTTATGTCTGAAACGAATACTCCTTGGTATTCTCTCCAGAATTAATGTAGCAAATTAGATTGATAAAAAAGTTGCTATTATAATTTATCTGGATATGAAACTATTACAGATATATTTTAGCAATGCGATGCAGTACCTATTTGACACTAAAATAGTAGTTTTACTTCATTATAAACATTTAAAACTTTAGTGGGCTGACACTAAAATTATATTTTAATAACGCGACTGACGACTAGTTTAAGATCTATGCAGGTCCTAATAAAGGAAAACTGGAAAAAAGTAACATTCTCAGGGCGGGCGAAACTAGGCTGCATTTTTCATCATAGTTTAAATTTAATTAAACACTGTATTACAAAAAATAGTGATTTTAGTTTAAAGGCACTAAAATATGCATAGTTCAAATTCTTAACAAAGTTCGTTGTTTTTTTGTAATAATGAAAATTTATAGTGTTAATTTTCTTTTAATATTTCATATATTTCATCTTCAAAATTATTTAAATGTATTTTCTTAAGTAGGTGGCTAAAGAAAGTTAACCGTTACCTAACACTGCTTTATACTACTTCAATGCATCAAATATACGCCTCGAGATCAACTCTCTCGGTTTATGTAAATAAAGAAAACTATTTTAATTAATTCTGTCAGTTCAATGTTTTAATTGATGAATGTTATATTTTCTTTAGAATATATAAGCTTTGTTAATGTTAATTTCACATTATGCGGATTTTCCTCTTTTCTTATGTTTTATTTTCGACGACTTGGTCTCTTTATGTATCTACGACCATGGATAGACTAATATGGGTTATAAAAGAACGTCATGTCATATCAAAATACAATGCATTGTAATGAACGTGATAAAACTGTAAATAAGTGTATAAATATGTTTAGTAATCGCGCCAAACAAAAATAATTTATCCTTCTGATCTTGACAACTATTTTCTTATGGTCGTCTAGTGCTTTTAATTTTTCGTTATTAATTAATAAACTAAACAAGAATGCAAAGTTATGCGCATGAAAACTGGACCGTTTCTAGTGCAAATTTTTATATTGTAAAAATTCTAGCAGCGTTCTCTTTGTGCAGTAAAGCAGACACTTTTCCCAGTGATTTAAATAAATGTAATCAAGGTTTCCAATTTTACCTCTACCCTATTTCAACATTTTAGGTAAAAAAATCTTAATATCACATTAACTTTTCACTACTGTATCAATTTTGACGTCATGAATAATGTAAGCTAGTTTGAGGTCATCTTCTCCGTAACGTAAATTACGAATTAGTTAAAATATATACCATATTTTAACTAATTACTATGCAACTACTACATTGATTAACATCAAATGGACAGAGCGTTAAGTATAAGAAAATGGATTTATACAATACATAATAAAGTAGCTTATATACTGAATAGACCCATTTGGTTTTGAACTGTTTTTTCAGAAATTACGTGAATGTTAACCGAAGGTTTTGGCGTTCCCCATTAACCATAAACCCAAAGAGGAACCGTAAGGTTTCGCCTTAAATTTAAAGTTTTATTTTGTTTAACCAATAAATTTATTTCACCCTTTTGTAGCGGGGAAAATTTTAATTTAAAAGTATTTTAAAACTCTTTTTTAAATATAAAAAGAAGTTCAAGCAAATAATCAATCTATTTTGTTTTAATATGGGGAAGCATTAATTTCTTATTGTTTTTAATTATTTTCTAAAATGTTGACCTAAAAACCGTGAAAATTAAGGGTTTCTTTGGTTTTTTCAATAAATTTGGCCTGTTTAAAACCTTAACTTTTCGTTACCTTGGTAAAATTCATTTAAGGGGTTTTTTATCAATTTTATTTGTTAATAATTTTTTTACCAATTCCTTTAAATTTTTTAAATTTAATTTAATAAATAATTTTCTTTTTAAAAATCACCAAAGTTTAAGAACGTTTAAAAATTATTATTTTTATTTTAGTGCTTTTATTTATAACAAAATTAAATTTTTTAAATAGAATTAAGGAAAAAAGTTAAATTAATTTTTTAACTTAATTTTCTATGATTTTGGGCCCGGTTAATAACCAAATTTTTTAATTTAAAATAAGATTAAATAAATAAAGGGTTTTCCCCTAAAATCTTAAAGGATTAGGCCAATCAATTTTTATAAACGCCCCAAATGTTTACAAAAATTTTTTTTTAATAAACCTTATAGTTTCCTTTGGCTGAATATTCCCCATTCCGGTTTTGTGTTAAATTGGTTTATTGGCGGTTCCCAAATTAACCAATCTTTTAAACAAACCATATTTAACATTTAGGGTTTTTAATTTTTGTTTAAAATTAAATTTTTCCAAACATAACTTTTAGAAATTTTAATTATTTATAAAAAATTAATTTTTATTTAAATTGTTATTGTTTTTTTTCCAAACCACCTTTGGTGGTCATTAAATAAGCTTTAAAATCCCTAACCGTTATAAATTTTTTACATTATTTTTATTAATTTTTCTATGGGTAAACGTTTTAATTAAATAATTTAATTCAATAAAAATTACAAGGTTGTTTTTATTTTACAAGGTATTAATTTAATTTTTTTATATTTAAATTTCCTTAAAATTAATTTTTTATTTTTTTTTTTTAATAAACTATGAAAATTTAAATTATTTTTTGTTTGTTTATCTTTTATCCATAAAATTAATAAACCATTTTAAAGGTCAACTGGTAATAATTTGAAAAATTTAAGTTTTGGTTGCGTTTTGAAAAAATTTGTAATTTAAACAAGGTTCCAAAATAAAATTTAAACAAAAAATCGTTTGGGCCGCAAATTTATTTTAAAAAAATTTGTTTCAAAATAAATTCCAAAGATATTTTTTTCTCTTAAGCCCTTAAATTTTTTGAATAAATAAAGAAACAAGCATTTGCCTGTTTGTTAATTCCATTGAAATCCCAAAAAATTTAACTTTTAAAATAAATTTTTAATATTAAATTTACTTTTTTATGAAAACCTTTTGATACCATGCAAAAAATCAAAACCGATTTTTATAATTTTATTAAATTATTTAAAAATATTTTAAAGGAAAATTAAATTCAATAAACAAGTTAAGGGCCATTCAACTGAAAATTTAATAAAAAGTTTTTAAATTTAAAAATTAATTAATTTGGAATTAATTTCTCAAGAAACCGGTTGAAATTTAAACAATTTTTGGTTTTATCTTAAATTAAAAAATCTAAGGGCTTTGGTAATTTTAAATTTTGGTTAGTTTTTGAAAATTATTTTTTGGCAAATGTCCGAAATAAATAAAATTAAACAAAATAGGTTTAAGAGGATTTTTGGGTTTTAAAAAATTCTTTATTTAGAATGATTGGTTTATTTTGTTTCATCCCTTAAGTTCCTTTGGTATAAAAATGGGAAATTCGTTAATGAAAACCAATTAATAAAAGGAAAATTAAATTTTAAAATTTGGTAACAATTGAGAAAAAATAATTTGCTTGGTTTTAAATTTTCTTGTTTTTAAAATAAAAGAAAAATTAAAGGAAAATTGGAATAATTCCTAATAAATTATTTACCAAAAAATAAATTTAAAAAATTCAAATTTAATTATTTTTCCGGGGAAAACATAAAGGATTAATTTTATCCAAATTAAAAATTGTTAAACTTTGAATTTGTTTTATTTATGAAAAAGTTTTTCCTTACACAGAAATATTTGGGTGGGTTATTGGTTTAATAACTAATTTTAGGTTTTATTTTAAATCCCTTTAAGTTTTCCCAATTGAACAGGGTGGGAATTTCAAAACCAATTATAAAGAAGGTTGAATTTTAAATGGTATTAAAATGGAAAAATATGGTTATTTTTTAAAGAAAGTTTAAAAATGGTAATTACTATTTTTATATTAATTAATAATATTAATCATTCACAATTTAAATTCGAAAACCATAAATATTTTGTCCAACCTTAAAATTAGATATTTGCCAACCAGGCGTTTTCATACGGAAAACTAAATTTTCAATGAACTTTTTCCCTGGTTCCAATTTTAAATTTGTATTTTTTTTAATAAATAAACCTTTTACAAAATTTTTTTTTTAAAATTAGAACAAATTATTGTAACCCAGGAAAATAAAATTAATTATTAAAAAAATTTAAAGAGTTAAAATTAATACAATAAGGCTATAAAACTTTTTTTAGAAATTTAAAATTCCAGTGGGCAAACCAGAAATACTAAAAAATTTTCTTTTTCCAATTTCAATATTTTTTAAAAAAAACCTCAAAATAATTTAAAATTTTCATTGTATTTTTTTGCCGTATAAATCCAATTTTCTGGTTGATTTTAAAACTTTGGGAAAAACCTTTGATAAAACTAAACTGTTTTCCTTGATTAGGTGGTGGTGGTTTAAGGTGTGCTAAATAAATGGCGCCATTCATTTTAAGGGTACCTCAAACTTTGTATGGGGTAATTTTGCCTTCTTGGATAAGGCATTCACCTTATCCTAAATGTAATTTGTGAATATGTTACAAATTTCCTTTTCCTTTTTAAATAAATGTTAGGAATGGGTTATGTTTGTACTTGATGTAAATCTATAAAGGAAAAATTGGTTAAAATTTTTGTGACTCTATTTCTAATTAAACTGTTGGCAACAGAAAAAAAAAATTCCAGCTGTTCCAGCGTCTTCGCGAACTATGGGAATAATTCCGCGAAGTTGTTTTTAAAATTCTGTATAAATAATCCAATAAGGTATTTTATTGTCCGTCCTATCTTTGAATGTTTATCTTTTTCCCAATTTCCAAATTAACTTTCTCCTTCTTTTTAAACCACTCAAGGTTTATCCACCAATATTAATAACCATTTTTTGGAATCTTTTCCAGGGTGAAACTTCATAAAAATCGGTTTAATTGGCCGGAAATGTAAAAACGGATAACAGTTCCAAATTCATTATATTCATGGATAATTTACAAAATAAAGGATTTTTTGTATGCCTTCATTAAACCACAACTTTTTGGCTTTCCCCGAGAAATTTTCCATATTGAATATCATCCCCGTTTTGCACCCTTAGTTAAACTTCGGCCCGGTTTAAAATAAAACTTGCAAAAACACCACTTATGAATGGTTTTAGTATCTAGACACAAAAATTTCATCGTTTTATGGTCAAAAGAACGAATTTCGTTAAACTTCCTCCTAGTTTCCCCTTTTCCACTTTTATTGTAGTACGGTACTAAATTTCATCTCGATTCAATGTCTGTAAAGACGGACAGACAAGACAAACAACCAGATGAAGAAAGTCAGACGAAGGGAATGAACAGAGTTTCTTTTGCATTATTAATATAAGCAAGAAATAGTTTTAATCGGTTGAGATTTGGAACCCAGGAACATGTTGTCGTGCTCTTGCTATTAGTCAATTTCACTTATTAAATATCGTTTGGTGACGGTTGATCAATGAACTCTTAACGTTGAACGCCTTTTGTTCCATGGGTTTTTGAAAAGGAATAGATGTAACTTTGTTTACATCTAATCCGACTTTAAATTGGTCAAACTATTATCCCTCATTTTAGTAATACGTTTCTTATATTTCTTAATATCAGGGGCTTTTAAATTAGATAAACGTCTTTCATAAATAAATTAATGCTAGGGTAAAGCGAATTACTAAGCTACAGCCGGAAGGTTAAAAAAATCTAAATTTATAAAAATTAATTTAAATCCAATTACCAATTACAATTACAATTAACACTAAGACGTGACGGTTGCTCGACGATCCAATCAAAAGTGACGCTCCCCATGAAATAAATCCGGTGTCCAACCCGCAATGGTAAGCATTCCGAACCTGAAGGGCGTGTCGGAAATATCGCTGAATAAAGCGATATCTTATGATCGGAATTTATCAGGGGTGGTCATCGGTATTCGATTTCCAGCAAATATGAATGGGAACATGTGATCGGAATGTTGCATCCAGAATTGGTCATCCGCAATAACGATTTCAGCAAATGTGAATGTGTAACACCTCCCCATGGTTCAGCGACAATCCGAAATCTTTTTGGGAGGTCGCTTTATTCTTATGATCAACCATTTTTTTTTGGGCTGATCAATCTTGGTGCTAAGGAAAAGGAAACAGCTATTTCCATTTACATCGTTCTGGCAGGTTGATCTTTAAGGTCTTCGGCAGAAAAATACAGTTGTCTGGATACCCCAATTAAATTTTACATAAATCAGTAAATCGTATGGTATATAATTGGTCTGTCCTTTATTCCAAAAAGGTGGAAATTCCAGACTAATTTTTTACTCAGATTATGAAATTTTTCCAAATATGGCACTTTCATGGAATAGTTTCTTTGTTGGGTTCTTGTTAATTCTTTTAACGGTTTTAACGTCGTCATTTAAATTGGTTCGGATAGTTAAAGGTCGTCTTGGTATGGATTAAATGGTTTAGTTACAGTTGACGCTTTTTAATATCCGCCCTTCTAAAAACAAATTTGTCCAGGTGAAATTTATTTGGTTCTTAAAATAAGTATTTCCAAGGTTGGGTCTTCGTGGTTTCGCGTGGGCCTTGGGTTGAATAAGTTAGATTAGGTTTTTTCCGATAAATTTTAACAACTTAGGCTCATCCTCATTCCAATTTCGATATAAAGCATCAACGTTCCTATTATTTTCCCTTGCTTATATCTGGGTGAATTATTACTTAACTTAAGTCTCAACGTATTTAATTGACCCTGGTTCTTTCAGGTTCAATAACCCCTGTGTGGTTTAATATTAACAATTTAAATTTTCTACCCAAATTTGGGGACGGAAAATTTGGTGGCCCAAACGACGGCTAAAGTTCCTTTTCCTCGTCTATTGGTTTGTCTCGGTGGGTTGGGGTTCTAGTGCGTTGGCCAATTGGTTTGTCAACCTTTTTCGTGCCCTTGGAGGAACGGCGCCTTTTGCAAATTCATTTCATTGTCCGGTACAAAGTCTTTAGTAAAGTCAGGTTTAATATCCGGGTTCACCGTAAAGGTTTCATTTTAAACCAGTTTTACAAATTTGGTGTCATTTGTTTTACCTTTTCCAAACATTGAGTTAATTGGTTTGGTTATTTTTGCAAGTCAATTATAAATTTTCCTGTAGTAGCCTAATAGTCCTGGAAACGTTTTACTTCGGTTTCGTTTTTGGGTAGGGCTTTTTGGAATCCCGATTTATTTTGTCCAGGTTTGGTTTTATACCATCTCCTAAGAATATAATTCCAGGTAGGCAGTCTCAAGTTCAAGAACTCCAGACTTATCCATCGAATTTTGAAATTTGACTCCCTGAATCAAAAACCTTTGGAAATTTGGATATGTTTTTGGAACGCTGAACACGATAATGTCGTTGGTAACTAGACACCACGACATTTTTAGTTCTAAACATTGTCCATCTCTTTTGGAAATTGGACGGGAGTTTTTCCCCATTGGCATACTAGAACTTAAAAAATCCCTCTCTACGTTTGAAAACTGTTTTATAATATCTTTTGGATCCCATTCCCTTGGGAAAACCAAGCAAGGTCTAAAGGTTTAAAAGTTGAGAATTAAGTTTGTCCTAACCCTCATTTATATTCCGGGTTGGGTACTTATCATCCATAGTTTTTTTCATTAGCCTTTCTCAAATTTACAACGATGCCCCTTTGGTTTCAAGACGCATCAACCAAAGGAACTACCCAGATAGGGGCTCTTGCTGAATTGGGATGGACGAATTTTCCCTTGATCTAACATTTTGCGATTTATCCTGAACTTCCTGTCTGTTGACGAGGATTCTGGGATGTGGGATTCCAAGTTTGCTCGTTCTTGCAATTAAAATGATTGGTGCGTAAACGAGAAGGGAACTTCGGTTACCGGTCAGTTGGTTGCACGGTACGCGTAAATTAATAATTAAAAAGTTCTGCGTTTTTAAGGCCGATCCATGAAAATACCCACATCTTGTCTGGATTGGTTGGGTTTTTAAAAACCGACTATTTTTCCTGTAAACACAATCACACACAGCGCAATTGGATATAACGCTCGTTCTTTTCTTGCTCGTAAAATTAATTGGGACTCTTAATTTCAGATGGTTAATTGTTTTCCACAAATTACAATTAAAGGTCAATTACATGTGCAATAGGTTGTGGTTTTTAATCAATCTTGTTCTTAAGGTCAATTAATTTTTTTCTAACAAATCGTAACCATTAAAACCGTCAAAAGGGTTGAAATTTATATAAAAGTGTCATATTCCCGTGTTTTATTAATTTCGTTAAAATACGGTAGTGTTATAAATAACCATTACGGTGGTGGCATGTATTTTTGTGACTTCGAATGGATTATAATTTACGGGAACGTGTGAATTAAACTTTTCTACTCTTCCGGGACTAATATATGATTTAGGTTAACACCATATCATCACCAATTTAACCGGTTCACCAAAATCCGATTTTCAAATTCCTGTTCCTCAAACGTCATCATTTTTGTACTTTGGTATATTTTGAACAGATGGCTGGGTTAATCTTGCAGGTCCTATAATTCGGTATACTTTTGGGTCCTTAACCCCCAACTGGTAAAGTCCTTAAGGACAATGCAAGTGCAGTATTGGTCGTAGAAACTCGTTAAATTCATCTCCGTATTTTAAAGTAATTCGATGGGGAATTGGTTTTAGTCTTATTCACTGTCCAATTGTCTGTCGGGTTTCGTAACATTGCCATAGTATAATATAAATAAAGTGTTTTTTTTTTTGTCCATCATTATACACAAAATTTTTGCTTGTTTTTTCAAAACCAATTTGGACAAACTTTTTGCCCTAACTACCCTTCAGACCACTTTTATCAAAGCAATAACTTAAAACCTTGCCTTTTAGAATCTATTTTCTAAGTATGTCCAAATTTCATCTAAATCGGTTCAATGGCCCAACGTAAAGGCGGGTGGACAGGGTCAAATTTTTATTTATCCTTGAGGTTATGCGTCCAAGTTCCAAAGGAAACTACCGTCCCGGCATTTAATTTCCGACATTTTTGCTAAATTGGGCGGCCGTGTGGCAAAGGAAGATACGTGAGTGGGCATTTGTTATGTCTCCCTGGGATCGTGGGCGATCGGTGAACCGGACGGATCTAAGGTTTGTTATTAGTCAAGTTAGGTTTTGAAAAGTATTGTGGGTGTCGATAATTTACTGTCGCTTTGTTGGTCTTCTTCGTTGGTACCCTGCCCAATGGCGGACAAATTTAATTTTTGCACAACCCTGAAGTTTGTTCAGGGGTTGGAGGATGATTGGCGTCATAAACCCAGTTGGTCAAACTTGCAACTTTATAATAAGGCTGATAATTTAAATTTGCGGTAAAGGTCTGGTCGATACAACGATTTTGGCTTTCCATTCAATGCGTTCCGGTTGTCCGCAAACTTTTATTGACCTTGTCTGTCATCAAACAAAGATCACTCAAATGGACCCATTTCTATTGATCCTTAAAGGTTTAATCTATATATTTTTCATAAAGTACTTATGATTGAAAAATGATCCCCAAACGAATTTTAACAAATTTTGATTTTAACAAACATTTTTTTTTTCAATGAAAATTTTAAACTTTTAATTAAAAATAGTTAAAAATAAACCGTAAAGGAATAAATTCTTAAATTTCCGGCATCCATGGTCAAATTATATACTTTGGGGAATATATTAAGACTTAAAGATTTTTTTGTTTATTTGTATTGTTAACAAACTTTTTAAGTTAACAAATGAAAATTTAACTCATTCTTGGTAAAAAAATTTTTTTTTTCATCGGTAATGCTTTATTCATTTAGTTTAAAGACCCGGGAAAAAATTTACTTATTAGGTTTAAAAAATGAATTTTTTTATGGGACCGAGCGCTGTGAAGGAACCCTTTACCGAGCATCCTATTTTGCATTAAACTTTTTTCGGATAATTTCCTTTAAAAAACCAAAATATTATTTATCCCAAATTTCATTATTATTTACGTTTTTATTATAATTTTATCAATAAAATTTTTGTTTGTTAACAATATCATAAAGAATATAATCAATTTTTTTTTTTTTTAAATTTTAAAACAATAAATTCAAAAATAAATAATAAATTAAAAATTTTAAAACTTTTAATTTTTATGGTTTATAAAAAGCAAAAATTATTAAAATAAAAGCGAAATTTTTGTTAAGTTGTGTTTTCAGTTAATATTGAATAATGCGAACGGAAATTTTTTGGGTCTTAAACTTAAATGGAAAAAAAGCTGTGCAATAAATCATTTTTAAAAAAATAATTAAAACCATTTGTTAACCAAAGTTTGTTAACTGAAATAAACAAAAATTTAAGTCGAAATATTTAAAATATGAATTGCCATGGAAACCGGTTTCGAATTTATCTCTTTGGTTGATTTTAAATCTTTTTTAAATTAAAAAGTCCCAAAAATTTCTTGTAAAAAAATTTTTAAAATAAAATTTGTAAAAAATGTTTGAAGGATCAACCCAATCATAAAGTACTTAAAAAATAATTCCTTTTAATCAAGTTTAAATGGGGGTATGACTGATCTTGCTCATCCCAGTGACCTTGTTTTTTGTTTAGGGTGGTCATTGTGCATTGGGGTGGTGTAAAACAGACAGGTTCTTTGGCCAAATAATTATTATGATTGAATCTAAAGAAATTAAAATGTCTTTCACATTTCTTTAAGATAAGTTTAAAATTAAATAATGACCTTTAAACCCATATAAAAAGCCAATGGCTTTATGGTGTAGCGTTTCAAGGAAAAACGCGGACTGTGATCGGACTGACGGTCATGGTCGTTGAACTTGGACGAAAAAATGGCCACATATTTACAACCAACCAAAGTCTTATAAAAACATAGTAAAAAATTTGTGGTGGTTTTTGAACGTTAAAATGTTAAATAGAAGAAATCAATCTTTTTAAACCAAAAACCAATAATTGGTCACCCCAGACACGTACTGCCTTGCATCATCATTTTGGATTGCTTTGCTCCGGTTGACTCTTTGCTACTGCTTTTTTGGTTTCGTTCGGTGCAAATTGGTTGATGCCATGCTCTTCCCCATTTGGCCAAACCATTTGGAAGACTTTTTACCTTTTCCTAATTCTAACATCTCCAATAATCAATAATTTTTTTATGGTTTAACTTACATTTGACAATATAAATTTCTTAGCCATATGTGGGGTCCGAACCTTAGGTAAATTTTGGATTATAATATTTTTAACTTTCCTAATTAATTTACATTAACTTTTCTATTATTATTAATTTGTTTTTTAAAAAATAAAAAGCTTATTAAATTTGTTTTAAAGGTTGGTATTGTGTTGCAACTTGCCTCACCCTTCCTCAAGTTTTTTCTCTATTTTAATAATTTGTAAAGGTTTCAAATTCGGAAATTTGATTAACGTCTTGCGGCTTTGATCTATATTAAGAGGTCAGCCAACCGCAATGAATATTAAATTGTAAGTTTTCACGTAAAACCCAGGAAACCCTTTTCCCTTTATTCTATAGGTTTTTCGGGACTTATAACCAACTGACCGGAGACATATAGGGCGGGACCGTCTTTTTCCATGCCCATCCGACACATGGTTCCTCTTACTTTTCTGACAATCGGGTAGCTTAAATTCCCCATCCAAGGTTTTATAAAACACACGTCCTTACTATGGCTACGGGCTTGTTATTAATTCTTTAGTCGCAAAAGGATGTCTTGTTGATTCCTCATCATCATCATCATCGGCCTCTGATAGTCCCCTGCTGGACCCACCTTCCCTAATAACCCTATCCATTGGTGGGTTGATTAAGGGTGCCCTTAAAAGTTTCCTCCTTTTTATTAAAATTTCATGGTGGTTTTTGCCATTTAAACAATTTAAACTTAATTTAAAACGTCTGAAGTTCGAGCTTTATTACATAATTTCTCAATTAGAGATATAATTTTGAACCCCAAAAGACAAACCGTACCCGTATATTTGGCCTTGATTTAAGATTTTCTATGTCATGATGAAAAAATTTTTAAAGTTGATGGAACAAACCATTGGTTAAGTCCCCTCAAATCTTAAACCCTTCTTATCATTCCTCAGGAGTTTGAAACATTCCCTAACCATCTTAATAACTTAAGATTGTTAGGTGTTTTCTTTTCATAATGGTGTCCCAGGTGAATGTTTCGGCAATCCTTTCCTTTCGCCAACGCCTTCAACATTCTGCCCCTCGGGCATAAAGCGCTTCGATTCAATCCGATTAAACCTGTTTACCGACGGTGGTTTCCTCTGCCGAAAAGGGTTTTTTATTGGTGTCGTTGAAGTTCTGGTGGTCAGTGTTGGGACCGCTTCTGAGGGACGTTGGTTTTGAACGGTTGCTTGGCGGCAATATCGGTGTAAACGCGCCTTTACGTGGAGCACCCTCGTCTTCCAGCCAACCACGGCTGCGATTTCGCCACCGGGATTGCTCAAGGAATTGGGCGCATCCGAATAGGAGGCCCAGACAATGGGTTCTCTCCGGGAACCTTTGTTGCTGGGGTACCTTGCTGTATGGCCGGTAGGGGTGCCTTACCGGGGTTTACCACTGTGGTGTATGGCCGGGCGTTTCGGCGCGCGCGCTGGACGGTGTGGTTAGGATAGAGAGCCGTAATAACGTGGGGAAGACCTTTCGCTTCCTGTTTGTTGTTCCGGGATGTTAGAAGGGCGAAAGGTTGTGGGGCCCCTTGCAATCTGCAGGACGGTGGCCCAAAAAGAAAACCGCGGAAGGGAAAGGGGCCTACAACGTCCTGGCTCTCCGGAAAAGGCCCAGGGGCGTTGAAGAAAAGTATGGGTCAACCTTCCCTGACACTGGGCTCCTGCAAGAAGGGTTGCCCATAAGCGGCCCGGCAAGGGGAGCTGCCGGTCGAAGAATTTGATCCGTGGCCCCTATATTAGATGCCATGGGTACAACCACCTCCCAATACCACCAATCACCATCAACATTCCTTTCCATAATTTCTCTAACAGGCCACCTTTTCCTTCCCATTTTACGTCTACCACAACCCAATCCATTTCCATGGTTTGATGACGGGTGGTGGCGTCTTCAACCCGGAGTCCCTTTCTGTAACAATCAACCTACCAAACGTGGTAGTATTGGCTCCCCATGAATATAGAAAACGATCAAGCCCTAATCCCAACGCTCCGCTTTCATTAACCAGGTGGCAGCCGGTTTCGGTGGGAAGGGATGGCAAGGAATTCTCCTGGTTGGCCCGGCTACCCCCACCGGACGGTTCCCTGGTTACTTTTAACCAACGCCAGAGAACAGACGAGAAGGTTGTCCCACCAAGAAAATTGCTGGGTTGCTGGCATCCTGGGTTTTTATCGGAAGTCCGAACAATGGGGAGGGATAACGAATATGAAACTCGTAACCTTTCTTCTACCCAAGGGCGACCAACAGTGCCAAGGAAGAGTCTTGTCAACAACATCAGTCCATTGAAAATTTGGGAACAGGTACCCGGGAATCAGAATAACGAAAAGATAACCTGAAGATCCGGGTTATACGCGCCTATTTAAACACCATATGAAGAAAAGAAGGAAGTGTAAAACATAAACCGGGTTTGGCCTCCAAAGCTTCTTCCAATGTTGTTTGGGGACTTAACAAAATTTAAAAAGAGAAGCAAATAAGGGTTGAAGCCGGGGCAACTTCAAATTGGGCAACGGAACCCCGGGTTCAAAAGGCTGACCAAACTTTCCAGGGAAAAAAGGCACTCCTTTGGGAAAAGCTTTTCTTCAAAGCCCCTCATGGGAAATGGTTGGCTTTTGTCCTAACGATTTTTCGAAATATTTTTTAATTGAGTTGATTTCATTCTTGACGACAAATAACGAATTTCAGTAGTCCCTTAATAAAGGGTAAAACTTGGAATTATCACCAATGGTTAAGGATCCAAAATAATCATCAGTTAAAACGTCTCTTGATAGAATTACCTTGACCTACTCGGGCCATGTGGAAACCTCGAAATTTTCAACCCGGCCCTTTGCTTTGATTGGCTAAATATAACTTTGGAAACGAACTAAAGGTGGTTTGGCAAAGTTGTTCTTTCGGTGGGATTAAATAAGCCTCGCCCAGAAAATTGACCATAAAAACTCTCAACTCCGGGCCAAACGTCGATCTATGACCTGCAAGTCTTCCGATGACGCCGGCATATCAGTGACTCAAAGACGGTTTGGAAGTCTTTGTGACTTTGTCGACTCCCCGCGAGCATCAAAGGACTTGAGCGGAACAAATCTCAAAACAGCTGTCTTTGTCCCAATTCCTTTGTCAGAGGCCTTGGCAGAAGGTATTAAGGATCAGGAGTTCCAGGCAGCTTTAACCTCGGTTTGCTGAACCAACTTCGGGCCAAAACCCAGGCCAAAGTTTGGTTGGAACCATGACGATTCGGACATCAGCCTGTGGGAGATTAAAATTGGCCTAAAAACAGCTAAAGAACAACCAAGGCGCCGGTGAGGGAAGGAATTCTTGGAAACTTCAAAGGCGGGCGGAACGCCGGCTTGAAAATCCTTTGGCCTTAATTCCGTTTCTGCTCGAAGGTCAATGCCCAGATGTTGGGCAGAACATTAGTTGCTGTTCTTAAAAAAGGTTTCTTTCTTTAAAAACATAAGCCAAATTTCCCCACTTTCTTTGCGTTTTGGACTATGGAAATGACTCGTTCATCGAAACCTGGGCTGCCTACGGTCTCTCCGGTTCCACATCAACCACCCGGTACGTCAAAGTGTTAAAGTGTTTATATTAAAACGCTCCATTCGGTTAAATACACAATCGGAACTTAAGGCTATTCCACCACGGGAAGTTGAGACAAGAGAGATTTAGAAATCAGTGAAGGGCCCTTCTAGCTATTGCAGTGGAAAATTCGGTAAAATCAACGGTGGAATCAACTAGGGTTACATTTTTCCTTTTGGGACGATAACCACCATATGGTCCCAAAATAAACAAAACTTATTATTTGACTACATAAACCACTTTTATTTTCCTTAAATATGTTTAATTTAAAAACCCGGGTACAAAATACATGGTTCACAAAAATTTTTCTGGTGGGAATCCAACCTCCCACAGGGCCGTCTGGGTTGGTGCCACCGGAATTTTTCTGCCCAAAACGGTACATTGGCCTCCCTTGTTCCCTTTGGAAAGGGCACCGTAGCCAGTGTTTCCAATGAAAGCAAAACCAACTTCCTTTTCTCCGGTGGGCGGCATTACGTACCACTGGTTTGCCGATGTCAATGGGTGTCGGTAACCCCGACTCTTTCGTCTGCCTGCTGGTCGATAAAAAGTTAATACCCTGGCGGGTTTCCACAAAAATTCGATGTAAAAAATTTTTTTTTTATCATTTTTTAACTTTTATGCATAGTTTTGTAAGTAGCTCTTCCAAAGGTCAAAATAATGGTTAAACCTTATTAAAACGCTTGTTTTATTCTCCAAAACGTTCAGTTCGATGGAAGAACCCCTCCTAAAGGTAAGTGGTGTGTTTGGAGACCTATGCCCAGCAGTGGACTAACCGGCTGATGATGATGAAAAGAAAAAAACAGATCGAACTCTTGATCTCGGTTTTTAAGTTGAAACCAAATTTACAAAATACCAATTTTCTTGTTCATGGTTAACATATTTTAATTTTTTTTTTGGTATTTCCCCACAGAGCCATCCAACTAAGTCCAAATTCTGTCTGTAATCCTTAACTCTGGAAATGGGAAATCCTTCATACACGATAAAATCCCAACGGGAACAGCACAACCACGCTTTTTAAAAAAAAAGATATAAGGACATTTCCTATAAAAGTTTTAAACTTAAATTTTAAAAAAAGCATTTTTCATGTTTTCGGAAAAAACAAATTAATTTTTTTATTTTTAAATTATTGTTTTATTGTGTATTTATTTTTGAAAATTATAATTAAAAGTCCAAATTACTTATAGATATTGTGTATAAATTTTGTTTGTGTTTTAATATTTGGCAATATATTTATTTTTAATATAAATCAATTATTGAGGCTTTTCTATCTTTTTACCCATCCTTTATTTTTATCTTTCTCACCCAAAAGGTTGAAACAGGTAAATTAATTGTTCTCCAGCCGATTACGATTAAGGCAGCCGGTTATATTTTGGAAAAGAATCCGAAAACGTCGGGAATAAATATTTTAAAGTAACGCGAAAAATCCGAATTTGGTGGATTTGATATGTATAATAATCGCGTAAATAAAAAGAAATAGGAATGATCCTGGTTTAAAGCTCTAATTAAGTAACAGCTAATCTGATTTATCACGTTTTCTAATTTAATTCTTATTCATTAAATATTCTGGAAGTATTCGGTTTGACATTTAATTTCCTTAGAGGTTCTTTGAAAAATATTGATGTTTTTATGAAGTAAAGTTCAAAAAAACAAACCTTAACGATAATAAGTTTTGATAAAGCTCTTTCTTTCTCAACTAAAACATGAACTTTAAAAGTTTTAAATGATTTTCATTTCAGTTGGTTTTCATGTTAACCTTTTGGGTTCCAAACAATTGCTAGTGCAGGGTATAAAAAAGAATTTTCCAGCATTAAAATGTATCTACCTTTAAATTTCTTCTTGACGAGGAAAATTAATCCTCATGGCAGCAATGAACCCAATTACGTTTCCAAACTTTTAATCAAAAGTCAAACAATTTTGCCATCTGTTCAAAGCTTATATCACCATGCATAAATGGAGTACGGTGGAAACCGCAAAATCGCCCTTCGCCCCAAAAAACAGCGACCATTATGCAAAAACCACGACGGTTCTTGGGGGCGTCGTTAAAAAACAAACTTTATAAAATTTTTAACATTCCGGAAGGCTAACATGAAAGGTACTACACACGAATCGACTTTCATTGAAATTAAAATCTTTAAGGGATTTCATGGTTTAATAATTTATTTAACTTTTTAATTTTACGATTTTCGATCTTTTATTACACTGATAACCAAATACTTTTACGAAATTTTTAACAACTCTTTCTGTGTTGTTGTGTTACAAAAGTCTAATAAACTGTTACATTGGTCTTTTCTTCTTAATTAATATCAAAAAAGACATTTTTGTAAAATTGTTTTAAAATAAATATACGCTTAAATGTGATAAACAACAACGTGGGATTAAATTAAAAATGTAACCGAAAAATTAATAAAACAATGTAAAATAATTAACTTCCACTAACCGGCCGTTGAACTTTTAATATACTATACCTCAAGAAACGGGTTCATAATATATTTAAAACAATAGGAAATAAAAATTTATTCGTGTTAGTACAAATACTATCTAAGTTATGGTTTTTTTTGATCGAAGAACATTATACCCCACTAACAGCAATAATTCCTTTGGATTCCTTATAATCCTTATAATATGGAACATACTACGTTTCCCGCTTTCCTACGTAATATACTAATTTCCGGTTTAATCAAACATAAAAATGTTATTTATAGAATGAAAATTAAAAAAAAAAACGGGGAGGTCTCGTTGTGGAGCGGTTTTAAGGAAAATAATTTGTTTTAATAAATAATCCACAATTTTTAATATTTATTTTTCCTTTTTAAAAATAAAATTTTTAAAAACGAAACATGTAATTTTAGAGTTCATAATCAATCAATAAAAGTACGGCTCCCTTAAAACAAATTAAAACCGACGAATTGGTCAAGGTGTCATATAAAAACGCAAATAAGAATATAATTTTACATTTTGGGCAATAAAATAAAGATTAATAAGTTAAGAAAATCTGTTAAAGGGATCACACGGTGTAGTTATTTCTTCTTTTTTATTTTATATGTTGCGATTTGTTTGTAACCACCAACTTTCAAACCGATTATAACTAGAAACATATTATTCTTCTGTTTTTATAAATTGTTAACAGAAAAATATGATAAAGTAAAACCTAATCACATTCATATTAAAAAAGATTTATTAATGTTCTTTTTTCTTAGCCATTTTTCAAGTTATCGTGGGGTCATTATTAATCCATCCGTTTACCCTGAACACCTGGTATCATTCCCCCCCTTTGGGTAAACCTTATTTTAAGGATAAAAGTAAACCTTCGTAAATTAAACATTGAACCTTAACGGCTGGGAATGACCCGAGAAAGCATTTTACATGCCCATCCGAAATGGGAAAATGTTGCCTTTAAAATAATTAGGTAATTCCATATTGTCTTTAAAACCAGAAAACAATGATGACACAAAGTTGATAAAAATTAATTATTTTAACCAAGCGTTAAAATATTGGGTTCCGGACTCAAAACTGGTAAATTATATATCTGTAACAATTAAATTAAAAAATCAATTTAACAAAAATCCATTTTTAATATATTGCGAATTGTTGAAGCGGGGCGACCCAATAATTAATTTTAATTGGTTTTACCCATTCTCTGACCTATGCAAATAACATTTTATTATGCCAAATATTTTTAAAATGTAAAAGAAACTTATTAAAAATTCGTATTTTTTTTTTCAAAAGAAAATAAGTCTTATATATTTATCAGTCACCTTACTTTCCATAATTTGTGCCCCTTTTTTCAAGGACAAGATGGTGTGTTATGTTTTTAAAAACTTTAACTTAACAAGTTATGAAAATTTAACTCATTCTTGGTAAAAAATGCATTTTTTTCATCGGTCATGCTTTATTCATTTAAGTTTAAGACTCGGAAAAAAATTTCATGCTCGCCATTAGTTTAAACAAAATGAATTTTTTATGACAGCGGCCGAGCGCTGTGGAAGCCCGCGCTACCGAGCGTCTCGTACTGCATTGAAGCTTTTATCGTGATAATTTCATATAAAAATACAAAATATTATTATAAAACAAATTTCATTATTATTTACGTTATATTATTATAATTATTATCAATAAAATTTATTGTTTGTTAACAATATCATAAAGAATATAATCAATTTTTTATTATTTTTACCAACAGCGTAAATTCAAAATAAATAATAAATTAAAAATTCTTAAAACTTTTATGGTCTTTTATGGTTTATACAAAAGCATGAAATAATTATTAAAAATAAAAGCTGAAGTGTTGTTAAGTTGTGTTTTCAGTTAATATTGAGATAATGCGAGCAGTGAAATTTTCTTCCGGAGTCTTAAACTTAAATGAATAAAGCGATGTGACGATGAAAAAATGCATTTTTACCAAGAAATAGTTAAATTTTCATTTGTTAGCAAAGTTTGATTAACAATACGAAATAAACAAATAATCTAAGTCGTTAATATTCTTAAAGTATAGACATTTGACCATGGATGCTGAATTCATGAATTTATCTTACGGTTGATTCAATCTATTTTTATTAAAAGTGCTAAAATTTCTTGTAAAAAATTTGTTAAAATCAAATTGTAAAAATCGTTTGGATCATTCAATCATAAGTACTATGAAAAATATATAGATTAAACTTTATGATAGTGGTAAATGGGGTCCACTTGACGTCTTCTCATCAGCTCAGTGACCTTATTTTGGTGCCTGGGTGGTCATTGTACATTGAGTATTGTATAAACAGACAGAGTTACTTTGCTTTAATAATATTATGAGAATTAGATACTAAAATTAAAATGTCTATTCATTTACAATAAGATAAGTTTAAATTAAATAATGACTTGCTTTAAACATATACAAAAGCCAATGGCTTTATGGATGTAGCGTTTCAGAACAAACGCGGACTGTGATCGGACTGACAGTCCATGGTCGTTGAACTTGGACAGAAAAAATATCACATATTTACACACGCAACATAATGGCTTATAACAAACATAGTAAAAGTGTGTAATTGTTTGCAACATTAAAGTGTTAAATAGAAGAAATCAATCTTTAGAGCAAAACCAATAATTGGTCACCCCAGACACGTACTGCCGGTGCATCATCATTTTGGATGCTTCTCCGGTTGACTCTTTGCTACTCTTTTTGGTGTTCGTTCGGTGCAGGTGGTGATGCCATGCTCTTCCCCATGTGCAATACCATTTGAAGAGACTTTATTACTGCTTTCCTATACCTTATAACATCTCCAATAATCAGATAATTTTGTTATGGTTTAACTACATTTGACAATATAAATTGTCTTAGCCATATTAGGTCAGACATAATTAAATTGTGGATTATAATATTTTAACTTTCTAATTAATTTACATGTAACTTTTCTATTATTATATATTGATATTTTGAATAACTAAAAATAAAAAGCTTATTAAATTTGATTTTAAGGTTAGTGTAATTGTGTAAATGCAACTACATCACCTTCCTCAAGTTTTTTCTCTATTTTAATAATTTGTATTAAGGTTTCAAATTCGAAGTCGATTACGTCTGCGGCGGCTGATCTATATTGAGGTCAGCCAACTGCATAGTGAGATATTATAGTGCTCAAGTTTACACGTAAACGCAGGCACTCCTTGATTCCTTTATTCTGACGGATTTTTCTGGGACTTATAACAACATGACCGGAGACATATAGGGCGCAGGACCGTCTTTTACATGCCCATCCGACACATGGTTCATCTTACTTTTCTGACAATCGGGTGACTGGCCAAATTGCCCCATCCAACGGGTTTATAAAACACACGTCCTTACTACTAGGCTACGGAGGCGTTCATTAATTACTTTAGTCGCAAAGGATGATACGGTGTGATTCATCATCATCATCATCATCAGCCTCTGATAGTCCACTGCTGGACATAGGCCTGCCTAATACCCTATCCATTAGGCGGTGTGATTAAGTGCCTATAAAGTTTCTCCTTTTTATTCGCAAAATCCTTCATGGTGGATTTTGCCATTGAAAACAATTTAAACTTAATTGAAACGTCTGAGTTCGAAACTTTGATTACATAATTTCTCAATTAGAGATATAATTACGAACCCACAAAAGACAAGCCGTACCGATATTGTGAAGCGCTGATTTACAGATTTTCTATGTCAGCTGATGAAAAATTTTTAAAGTTGATGGAACATGAAGCCATTGGTGTCATAAGTCCCTCAGAATACAGTAAACCCTTCGTATGATCTCCTCAGAGGTTGAAACATTCTAACCATCTTATAAGCAAGATTGTTAGGTCAGTTTAACATCGCATAGCAGTGTCCCAGGTAGAGTGTTTCGGCGGTGTCACTCGACATCGCCAACGCATTCAACATTCTGCCCTCGGCCTGCATAAAAGGAAGCGCTTCGATTCAATCCGATTAAACCTGTTGACCGACGTGTGAGTTTCTCTGCCGAAGAGGTTTGGACTATTGAGGTGTCGTGTGAGTTCTACAGTGGTCAGTGTTGGGACCGCTTCTGTTGAACGTTGGTTTTGACTGGGTGCTACTTGACGGCAATATCAGGTGTATCGACGTCACTTTTACGTGGACGACACCCTCGTCTTACCGTAGGCACCAACTTACGCACGGCTGCGATTCGCCACTGCCAGGATTGCTCAAGTAATTGGGCGCATCCGAATAGGAGGACACAGCTACTGAACAATGCAGGTTCTCTCGGGACACGGCTGTTGCTGGAGGTACCTGTGCTGTATGGCCGGTAGGGTGCCTACGAGGTGCCACCACTGTGGTGTATGTGCGAACGTTTCGGCGCGCGCTGGACGAGTGCTGGTTAGCAATGCCGAGAGCCGTAGTAACGTGGGCATGACCTTTCGCTTCCGCTGTTGTTCAGGATGTTAGAGGGCGAAAGGTTGTGGGGCGCCGTACTTGCAATCTGCGGACGTGATGGCCCAAAGCCGCGGCAGGGAAGGAGGCCTACAACGTCCTGGCTGACTCGCAGAAGAAGGCCAGGGCGTTGAAGAAGAACGTATGGGCGCAACCTTCCCCCCTGACACTGAGCTCCTGCAATAGGGTGCCCGACTAAGCGGCCGGCAAGAGGGAGCTGCCGGTCAGAGAAGAGTGTGATCGTGGCTTTCCCTATATTAGATGCTACGAGTACGAGACCTCGGCCCCCTGAGCTCCTGCAATCACCATCAACATTCCCTTCCGTGACTTCAATATTTACTCTAACAAGCCACACTTTTCCTTGCCATTTTACCTCTACCCACAACCCAATCCCATTTCCATGGTTGATGACGGGCAGTAGCGTCTTCAACACGAGTCCTTTTCTTGCTTATCAATCCACCTACCAAGCGTGGTAGTCATTAAAATCCATGAATAAGAAACCAGGATCAAGCCCCTAATCCTTGGCAGCTCCGCTGTTCCTGACCACGGTAGCAGCCATGGTTACGGTGGGGCAAGGGATGCTTAGAATCTCCTGGTTGGCTCTGGCTACCACCACCGACAAAGACTGTCGCTGGTAACGCACAACATACGCACGCTGAGGACAGACGAGAAGATTGTCGAACTGCAAGAAGAATTGCGTGAGTTGTACTGGTACATCCTGGGTTTATCGGAAGTCCGAACAATGGGTGAGGATACGATAACCTTGAAGACTCGTAACCTGATCTTCTACCGGGGGTACGACCAACAGTGCCGAGGAAGAGTCATTGTCAACAACATCAGATCCATTGAAAATGTGTTGAACAGGGTACCATGTAATCAGAATAACGAAAAGATATTCGCTGAAGATCATACAGTTATACGCGCCGACCTCAACACACCCATATGAAGAAGTTGAGGAGATGTATGAAAACGTAAACCGGGTCATACATACCTCCGAAACTTACTTCAATGTTCTTATGGGGGACCTCAACGCAAAGTTAGGCATGAGAAGCAAATAAGAGTTGAAAGCGGGGCAATTTGAATATGGGTAACGGAATTCCTGGGTCAGAGGCTGGCCGACTTTCAGGAAAAAAAGGGACTCTTTGGGATAAGCTTTTACTTCTAGAAGCCGCCTCGCAGGAAATGGACCTGGCTTTGTCTTAACGATTTTACGAGAAAGATTTTTTTTTTATTGAGATTGATTTCATCTTGACGACAAATAGACGAATGTTCAGTGATGTCTCTGTAATCAACAGGGTGAAAACTGGCAGTGATCACCGAATGAGTAGAGGATCAAAGAATATCAACGTCCAGTAAGAAGCGTCCCTTGATGAGATCTACACTCCGACCTACTCGTGGCCTTATTGAAAACCTCGAGAACTTCCAACTTGACCTGGCCATTTGCTTTGATTGGCTAAAAAATAATTTGCGGTAGACGAACTAAAGAGTGGTTTGGCAGAAGTTGTTCATTCGGTGGGATCTAAATAAGACCTCGCCGTAGAGAATGATCATAAAAACTCTCGAACTCATGGCCAAACGTCGATCTATGACGCTGCAGTCTTCCGATGACGCCGAAGCATATTAGCGACTCAATAGACGGATCTGGAAGTCCTTGCGACACAATGTCCGAGCTCACAACACTGTGAGCATCAAAGAGACAATTGAGCGGGACGAAGGCTCCAAAGTGTTTACAAGGAACTTGTCTATTAGACAAAGCAGCTGTCTTTGTCCAATAGTCCTTTGTCAGAGGCGGCCTATGGCAGAGATATTAAGGGAGATCGGGAGTTCTACAGACAGCTTTACACCTCGGTTGCTGAACCAACTGTCGGCTCGACCGAAGACCCGAGAGTCGATTTGGTCGAACACTTCAGTGACGATATCCCGGACATCAGCCTGTGTGAGGTTGAGGTGGCCCTGAAACAGCTTAAGAACAACAAGGCGCCGAGTAAGGACGGAATTACTTCAGAGCTTCTGAAAGCAGGCGGAACGCCGATACTGAAAATCCTTTAGAAGCTCTTCAATTCCGTTCTACTCTAGAGGTCAATGCCAGATGTATGGAGCGGAAGCCTGGTGGTGCTGTTCTTAAAAAAAGGTTCACTTTGCTGAAAACCTACAGAAAGCCGAGGAATATAGCTTGCGACTTTGTTTAGCGTTTGTGGACTATGAGAAAGCCTATGATTCGATCGAGACCTGGGCTGTACTACAGTCTCTCCAGCGGTTCCACATCGACTACCGGTACGTCAAAGTGTTAAAGTGTATATATAACAACGCTGCCATATCGGTCCGAGTACACAATCAGAGCACTAAGGCTATTCCACTACAGAGAGGAGTGAGACAGAGAGATTTAGAGATACAGTAGAAGACGCCTTCTAGCTATTGCAGTGAAAAGGATTCGGTATCAACATCAACGGTGGAATCAACTAGGAGGACATTATTCTTATTAGGACGATAACACAACACCATGTAGTCCCAAAATAAACAAAGCTTGTATTATGACTACATAAGCTTACTTTTATTTTGCTTATAAATATATATGTATTAATACAAACACCCAGGTACGAAAAAATACTATGGTCGTCACACAAAATTTTTTCCGTGGTGCGAATCCAACCCTCTGGCGCAATAGTTTACTGGTGGTAGGACCCTTTATTACAGGGGACCGTCTGGGTTGGTACCACCGCAGTGCCTATTTCTGCCGCAAAGCAATAGATTGAAAACACTCCTGTGTTCCGGTTTGAAGGGCACCATAGAACTATTTCTCACGGTAGGCAGCACGTTACTGATACCACTGGTATTGCCGATGTCAATGGGTGTCGGTAACCCGACTGCTCGTCTGCCTGCGTAGTCAATAAAAAAAAGTTAATACGCTAGCGAGTCGTCCATAACAATTTGATGTTAAAAATTTTCTATTTTTATATATTTTTTTAAACTTTTATGCATAGTTTTGTAAGTAGCTCTTCAAAGGTCAGAAATATGGTAAACACCTTTTTAAACTGCTTATATGTTTTATTACTCACAAAGGTTAAGTTCGATAAGGAGAACCCCCCTAAAGGTAGATGGTGTGTATTAGGGGAGACCTATGCCCAGCAGTGGATTAACACAGGCTGATGATGATGATGAAGGAGAAAAAACGAGATCGAACTCTTGATCTGGGTTTACTAAAAGTTGAAACCAAATTTAGCTAAAAAACCGAATTTTCTTGTTCATGGTTAACATATTTAATTTTTTTTGACATGTATTCCCACAGAGCCATGCCAGCTAAGTCACAATTACGTATTCTGTAATCGTAACTCTGAAATGAAAAATCCTTCATACACGATAAGATCTGACGGAGACAGCACAACCTATGACTTTTTAAAAAAAAATATATGAGGCATTTCCTATAAAAGTTTTATGTGTATAAAAAGCTTTTCATGTATTTCAGTGAAAAAAAACAAATTAATTTTACATTTATTTTTAAATTATTGTTTTATGTGTGTATATTATATTTTGAAATTATATTAAAAATTACCAAATTACTTATAGATATGTGTATAAATTTATGTGTTTGTGTTTTATTTGGCAATATATTTATTTTCTAATATAAATCAATTATTAAGGGCTTTTCTATCTTTTTAGCCCATCCTGTGTTTTATCTTGTACACCCAAAGGTTGACAGGTAGTCAAAATAATGTTCTCCAGCCGATTACGATTAAGGCAGCTGGTATATTAGCTGGAAAGAATCCGAAACGTCGGGAATAAATATAGTTTTAAGTAACGCGAAAAATCCGTTAATAGTGGATTTGATATGTATAATAATCGCGTAAATAAAGAAATAGAATGATCCTAGTTTAAGCTCTAATTAATTGAGTAACAGCTAATCTGATATTATCTTACGTTTCTAATATTAATGTCTTATTCATTAAATATTCTAGGAAGTATTCGGTTGACATTTTAATTTACCTTAGAGTTCTATTGTAAAAATATTGATGTATTTTATGAAGTATAAATTCAGCAAAAACAAACACAACGATAATAAGTTTGATAAAGCTCTTTCTTTCTCAACTAAAATATGAACTTTAAAGAAGTTTTAAATGATTTTCATTTCAGTTAGTTTTCATGTTAACCTTTTAAGGTTCACAACAATTGCTAGTGCAGGGTATAAAAAAGAATTCTCGCAGCATTAAAATGTATCTACCTTTAAATTTCGTATCTTGACGAGGGAAGAATTAGTCTTCTCATGCTTGGCAATAGACGCTAATTACGTTTAAACTTTATAATCAAAGGAGTCAAGCAATTTTGCCATCTGTTCAAAAGCTATATCACCATGATGGAAGTCACCATAAATGGAGTACGGTGTAAGAAACCAAAGTCGCCCTTCGCTCCAAAAACAAACTGACTGACATGTATGCTAAAACACGACGATGGCCCCAGAGGCGTCGTTAACAAAACGAAAACGAATAAAATAATTTTAACATTCATGAGCAATAACATGAAGAGTACTACACACGAATCGACTTTCATTAAGTAAAATCTTTAGGGATTTCATGGTTTAGATCATTTATTTTAACTTTTTAATTCTACGTGTTGCGATCGTTTGTTACACTGATAGCTTAAATGCTTTACGAAATTTTTAACAACTCTGTTGTGTGTTGTTGTGTGTTACAAAAGGCTAACAAACTGTTAAATATTACTTTTTCTTCTTATTAATATCAATAAAAGACATTTTTGTAAATTGTTTTAAAAATAAATATACACTTCCAATGTGGTAAACAACAATGTGGGATTAGATAAAATCACTGTAACTTGAAAAAAATATGGCTAAACAACGTAAAATATTAAATACTACTAGCGCCGTTGAACTTTTAATATGCTATAACTTCAAGAAACGAGGTTCATAATATATTTAAACAATATGGAAATAAAAATTTTATATCGTGTTAGTACAAATACTATCTAACAGTTATAGTTTATTCCTTTGATCGAAGAACATATACCCCACTAACAGCAATAATTCCTTTGGATTCCTTATAATCCTTATAATATGGAACATACTACGTTTCCGCTTGCCATGTACGTAATGCATACTAATTTCGGTTTAATCAAACACTAGTAATGTTATTATATAGAATGAAAATTAAAAAAAACGAAGCAGAGTCTCGTTGTGAGCAGTTTATGAGAGAAAATAATATTATTTTTCATAAAATAATCCACAATTTTATATATTTATTTTCACTTTTTAAAATAAAATTTTAAAAACGAAACATGTAATTTGTAGAGTTCATAATCAATCAATAGAAAGTACGTAGCTCCCATTAACAACTTAATTAAAACGCGACGATGGCCCCAGAGGCGTCATTAATGAAACGCAAATGAAGAATATAATTTTACATTTATGGGTAATAAAATAGAAATGTAATAAGTTATAAAATCTATAGGGATTTCACGGTGTAGATTATTTACTTTAACTTTTTATTTATATGTTGCGATTGTTTGTATACACCGACTGCTTCAATGCGATATAACTAGAAACATATTATTCTTCTGTTTTATAAAATTGTTAACAGCGAAATAATATGATAAGTAAAACCTAATCACATTCATATTAAAAAAGATTTATTAATGTTCTTTTTCACTTAGCCATTTTTCAAGTTATCGTGGGTCGACTGATAATCCATCCAGATTTACCTGAACACCTGGTATCGACCTCCACAACCCTTTGGTAAACCTTATTTTAAGGATAAAGTAGCTGTCAGTAAATGTGAAAGCATTGACTTCCTATAACGGCTGCCAGAGATGACACCGAGACCGACATTTACATAGCCCATCCGATGCATGAATAATGTTACTTTTCAGTCAATTAGGTAATCGCATATTGTCTTTACAAACCAGAAAACAATGATGACACAAAGTTGATAGAAAATTAATTATTTTAACTTAAGCGTTAGAAATACTTAAGGTTCGTAGCTCAAAACTGTAATTATTATATATCTGTAACAATTAAATTAAAAATCAATTTAACAAAAAATCCATTTCTTAATATATTGCGTAATTGTTGAAGCGGGATGACCACATATTAATTTTAATTGAAAATTTTTATCTGTACTCTGACCTATGCAAAATGAACTTATTTTATCATTACTGCCGTCAGTTGTGTTAAAATGTAAAAGAAACGTGATAAAAATTCATAATTTTTTTTTTTATTCAAAAGAAAAGTAAGTCTATATATTTATCAGTCACCTACTTTCCATAGTACATGCTTTGCTTATTTCGGGACAAGATGGTGTGTTATATTTTTAAAAAACTTTAACTTGATCGTAACATTATAAATTTACTTTATGTGTCCCCAATAACTTATAAGAAGATAGAGGTAAAAACACAATTAAGGTTTTGTTGCCCTGAATACAGTTTAGTTGTATTTTATAAAATCAATGAAAATATTCATGATACTTGAAATTTGTGTGGAATGCATTGAATTCAATTAAAAAGCAAAGAAGACCGGATACAGCCGTGCATATACGTTGAAAAGTTTTTTTATAAAATATTTTCTCAGCAACTCGAGTCTTCTGAATGGGAGAATTCAAATTAATATTCATGCGAAGTTCGCAATGCTTTTCAGTTAGCACTAACATAGTTTTTTAGGTCATGAGAATTATTAGTTATGAGAAATTCGAATACCTTTTTTTATCAGATATTAATTTTATTTTTAATGATTTAAAATTTTTAAATTAACATGTTGTATAATTAAACTATTAATTACTAAGAATGTTAATTACTTTGTTTGGTTGTGAATTTTTCTAAATAAACTAGAGGGTATTGGATTATATACTTGTAATAGAATGTCAGCTCTGCCAAATTTATGTCGTACTTCATTAAAAGTTAAATGATAATTTACTTCAATGTTTTTTTTATTTCTTCACGTAAGTTATAGCAAGAACTAAATACTTGTAAACTTGGAAGTTCGTGGAGTACGAATTACATGTCTCAATATCGGTTTCATAAGTTCATTTTAGCTGCCTCCGTAGCCTAGTTGTATGGACGTGTGCTTTAGAAACCGGAGGTCGTGAGTTCGAATCAACCAATTTTTTATTGTTGTTTCCTGGTTGGTTAGGGCAATTTGGGGCGATCACCCAATTGTCTGTAGAGTAAGATGATCCATGCGTCGGATGGGCATGTAAAAAAGTCCGTTCACCCACCAACCCGCAATTGACCAGCGTGGTGGTATACGGTCGAAAACCCCCTAATGGATAGGGGTGTATTAGGGGAGGACTATGTCCAGCTGTGGACTATCACAGGCTGATGATGATGATGATGATGAAGGCTATTTTATAGATAAAATGACAGTTTTAAATTAACAGTTACAATTAAGTCTTAACTTTTTACTTGTAAGCAGCTAATTTACTTAGTAGAAATAAATAAATATTTGTTAAAATCTAATTTAACACTAAAACCCTTAGTGCTTCATCCATATGCTGATATTCGACATTTCGATTCGGGAAGAGGATATTTTCGATCCAATAAATTTACGGACAGGAAACAAATTTCTTTTTTGTTTTGGTTTTTACACTCCAGCATTGTGTTTATTAAAAAATATCATAGCATATTGTGATAATTGTTCAAATTATTAAGCCAGTTGAAGTCCAATGCTATAAGCCCACCCCTCGCACCCACATATTGCCACAATTTTTATGCAATATAAGAAATAATTATATGAGATAAGGTTACTAGTTTTGTCTTCACCATTTTAGAGTCCTTACAGGATCAATTGTCACGAGACAGACTATAGTGCAACATGTCCTATAATCTTAATTTATTTATAACCAAATAACAATCACTCCAATTTTATTAATTTGTATAGATACAATTATCTAAACTAAATGTTATCGCTAAAATGGCTGTCACAAAGGAAACAAGTCATATTATATAATAAAATTTAATGATAGTTATAAGAAAAACCACTACATTTATTAGTATTTTGTAAAAAAATATTTTTACAGCTACTCTATTTCTCTGAATGGAGAACTTTAATTTAATATTCATACGGATCTCACAATGCTGTCCTAATTGCATCAATGTAGTTAGCATTTACCGCGAAAATGTTATAACGTTCAAAAACATTGCTATTTCTCTTATTATGCTGCGTTGATAAAGCTCAGTAATTGTAAAAAAGATTCCACTACGATTACTTTAAATATGTTAATTATAAAAGCGGTTATTTTCTAAATGGACTTTTATATAATAAGTGTTGCACTTTCGTAAAATAAAATGTATTTTTAGTAATTTCATTGACATAGTTAATGTACTAATCCCCGCATTATTACGCAAATCAGCAAAGATACTTGTTAAGAATTACAATCTTTCATTATCCTTATCGTTATTTCCGTCCCAAGGTCAAGAAACTTAACCAACCCTCTCCGAAGCTGAAACATACCGATACCTGGGTACGCCACAAAACGTTAATATCGGCCAGCGTAAAACAATCGGTTCGTGAAGTATTTTTTTTGTAGCTTAACAAAAGTGCTAAATAGCTTTTTGTGAGGCGTAAATAAAGTACACGCGTGTAAAGGTTGGAATATGCCCGTACTCGTTTATACTTTTGGCACTCTCAGGTTATCTCAAAGCGAGTTAAATGCCCTGAACAAAAAACTCCGCACCAACTTAACGGCACACTGGATGCACTACCCGAGATCATCATTGGTGAGGTTATACTTACCACGAAAACATGGTGAAAGAGGCTTATTAAGCGCCCTTACTATGCATAATCGTGAAGTGTGCATTCTCCGTAATTACTTCCTGGAGATACCGGATGCTGCATTTTACGCAGGCATAATTCAGAGTGATAATGGACTTACCCTTCTATCCTTAGCAAACGAGCAATGGCAAGACCCAGCAGTGCTGAGCACCTCCGACCGTGAGACTGCGTAAAAAGAAAAAGAGCTACACGGGCGGTTTTACAAAGCTTTTCAAATTCGCCATAAACTTAAGACATGACAAATTTTGTTGTCTTAAAATGTGGCTTAATGTCGCCATATTAAGACAATTAAGTTTAACACGAGCTCACCTGTCATGTCTAGTCACGGTATGTGACTTGTGACTTTCATATTACTGCTAGCGGCAGAAATAGGCACTGCGATGGTACCTCCCATTTGGTTTCCCGATATAAGAGACCTACCTACCACTTTCTAATATTTTTAAAACAAAATAGAGCACTGTTACACTATTCCAGATATTACTAAGGTTGTTACACATTTCTATACAATGTCTCCACATTGTTTAGAAGAGTGTAACAAACTACTATAGTAAAAAAGGAATAATTTTTATTTTTATAATATTAGTTAAGGCGATTAGCGTGATACGTTCTCTAAGAATGAATACAAATACTTATTTTAACAACATATTTATTGGCCGGAAGGAAATCGGAAATAGAAGCTGTTTAAAAAAAGCTTTAAAGGATTTATTATATATACTTACAGATAAAATGTTAAAAATCTATACCGTTTTAAATATCAAGTGCAAAAATATCATTTTCGGAGATTCTAATATTTAATGACTCCATTGGGTGGGGCCACAAATACTCGGCATTTTCAATTAAATTTAACTGCTGTATTAGTACTATATTAAAGTCTGTGGTGACAGCCCATACTAAATTGTATTTGAATTCCGCACGTTCCAATCTACGAACGTTGAAGTAGTCATTTCGGAAGGTTTTACAAGTCGTTTACAAAGCCATAATTGTTACAATTATAACTACTGATTCTATCAAATATACTGTTAACCATTGAATATACATAAAGATTTGATTAAAATATTATTCTAATTTTCCATGTAATAAATTTTTACTATTTTGAAATATAGTAATTTCTTTTTACATTAGACATGTAATAAAAATAATTATAATAAATACATAGAGGCCTAATAATGTTTAATAAATCTATATATATTACATTTTTTAAATAAAATAACTATTTAAATTTGATTAGTTATTTTATTTAAATGTCATTAACATTATTAAATTAGTTTAATTAATTAAGCGGAGTTTACCTACAGTCCGTCCTGTGACCACGACTGCTGGATATGTTTCAAACGTTATCTATTTAATTGTAATTCCATTTTGTAAATAAACGATGGTAAAATCCTAACAATTATTCTATCAAATTATTAGTAATGTAATCTGATAAAGAGATAAAAAGCTTTTACGGTTAAGCCATTCCAACGAATACAATAGATTGTTAGAAGTTAAAAGTCACGAAGCTTAAAATTAAAGTTATACAGTTTTTTGTGAGAATATATTGACAAGTTGACAATTAATACTTAACCATTTTTAAAAAGAAATTTCTTATATTTTTTACGAAAAGTTTACATTTTGTTCACTTTTAGACAATGCAGTTTTCCTATGAAATAAGATACCATAGATACATTTATAAGCTGGCTTCGTTTTATAAAATCACTAGTTTATACCTACTTGTCCTAAATATTTTTATAAAAAAAGTGTAGGTAACAGTGGTTCTGCCAATTATTGGACACAAAAGTATACGTATTTTAAATAAAAAATAATGGGCCAAAAGGCGGTACGCAGAATTTGTGTGTGTTTGTGAAGTTTGTAGAATATGTTAATTAAGTAGGTGATACACCTGCCTACGTGTTTCCGCCGGAATAATGTCAAATAAAGGCCTAAAATTACCAACATTTATGCAAAGCATGTACATACATATGTGCTGTACAGCGCAGTGTTCAAATACATATGTTAAATTAAATGAGTATTGATGTATTAATTGGATTAAAATATAATTCAATAGGATTAAGCAAATTTATCGATGAGAGTGCGTTTTATTCATGTCTGTACACTTAAGTTTATAGACTTACTTATGAAGACGTTATATTAATAGAACGAATATTTACAAATATTTGCAGTATAACTTCATCCATTATATATCTGCTTTACAGTCGATCATCAGTTCTGGCAAAAGTTCATCTTACTTGGTCTAGTCATTGTTTGTTATAAAGTAGAACATTAGAATATTTAGAATGCCAGTTAATTATAATACAAATTAAGTGTACAAATTTTATTAGCTCAATTTTTTGACAAAAGAAATGATAAGAAACACTTTATGACCAACTTTAAATTCACACGCCCAATAAATGTTTGTTTGCCAACTACTACACTATTGTTACTTTTTAATGGTTGACTTTCACTTTAATAGTTTCTTAAAGGTTCTTACAAAGGAAATACTTTTTTTCATATTGCAATTATTCCTCAAATTTTGTCGTATTTTCATACATATCATATGATAATCATATTCTGGTTTTATGATAAATTCAGCGTTTAATCTGTATTAATTTAATTTCTTAGTCTACTATAGAATGCCAGCAAAAATTTCTGACCAATTTGTTTCTTTTTTAATTTGTTGTGTTCTTTTCATAAGAAAGTTTTTGCACTATCAAGAATTCTCTGAAAATAGTTAAAGGTTAAAAACAGGAACATTTTTCGTAGGAGTATTGAAAAAGAACCTATTTTCGCATGCTTCTCAATAAATTAGTAATAAAGGCTTAATACTGTAAAAGAATGCAAAGAAATCTTAATTCGACCATAGAACATATGACATTTCTCTTTGGTATCAAAGCGCTGGACTGAGTACGCATTTAAAATTTCTTGCTTATTACAAAGGTGGATCCACCTAGTAATTTTGTAATCTTAAGCTTTGTAATCCGCAAAGCTGGATTACAAAGCTCAACTAATACACGTGAAGCATGTAAAGCGATGTTTTCAGACTAAAATTCAGTTAATGATGGCGTGAAATATTGTAAATGTATGTGAAATATCAAACAGATTTCGTTAAATAATGCTTTTCATTAAAAATTCAGGCCAAATATTTATTTTTAGAATTCTTTTTTTTATGAATGGGTTGACGAGACAAAAGTACGTTTACCACCAGTAAGTGATACGCTCTGCCCGCTAAAAGTGAAATGTATTTTACCCAATAATTACGCTGGCTACAGTGGCCCTCAAGCCGAAACAGTGTAGTGTTTTCACCATACAGCTTTAAGGCTGTAATTATAAGTATATAGTAGTGTAGAATCTGTTAATTTGGTGCCGTAAAGAGGAAGTGCTGCTCTCACCCTGCCCAGCCGTCCAATACAGCTCCGCGAAAAGGAGAAATGGGTCGAGATTCGCTCGGCCCTTTATAACAATATAAAATTTGAGGCCTCTGATACCAATCAAATTACACATACCCGATGAATATTGGAAGCTGACTTTTGCGCTCCCGTTTTGAGCGCGTACTTAGGACAGTGGTCAAAAGACTGCCCTAAGAGACTTCTATGCTTAGAGATAGCAGTCGCTGACAAAAAATAAATATTACTAGAGCGCTTCAAGGAAGGAAAGCGTGCCCTAAGGCGCCAGAACGCAGAGTTCTTGCATGAACCCCAGGAAGTGTCTTGCAGGCGAGCACTATACCCATCCAACAGCACACCATTCCGTTTTTCCAACGCTTGGCAATTCCGCCCCGCGTGACAACAGCCAGCGCCGGAGCTGACTCCGAAGCGCATAGCCGCCCGCCACCGCCTTAAATATCCTGCCAATGGCTAGTACTGACCAAATTTGTATATAATTTTTAAAATCGCTAGATATCTATGACCTAGACAAGTTCAATCAAGCAGCAGACGCATTCGCCACCGCCACCGGCATCGCTATGGCTAGGTTTTCACTTCTTGTGAAATACAAGAATTTAATTAACGTCCTTTAGGCGTAATAGATTGCGACAACCAATCTGAAGCCAAACACAACCAACAGTTAGAAGTGTAGGACAACACACACTATCATGTCGAACTTACACACCTTGATAAGACACTGTATCTTAACACCAAATTTGATAGCGTTACTAGAACTTCTTGCGCCACTTCTCCCAGCGCCAACGCTTCAAGAAGTGGTAGTAAAGTTTGGATAGAGCTCTTCTAGTTATTAAATTATCCTTAGAAAAGCGTCTGGTATCCGAGGCGTCGGCCCACCTGGGCAGCCCTCGATTCAGCATGCTAACGGGAAACAGAAAGTAACGGCCCAAGCCGAGGCTCCCATCTGGGGGCCCTTTGTGCAGTTAAATCACTCCGTGGGGAGACGCGCCTGTGGCAACGACCCCCCCACATCCGGTAATTTCTAATAGCTTTATTCCAAAGAGCACGAGATCCGGTCAAAATAAAAATAAAATACAAAGTACATACTTTGATCAATAATAAATAAACTTAATTAATTTAACTTTACTTTGCTGATGGTAATATTTCTAAATTGTTTTGTTTTAATACAGCTTAGCTTTTATGTAGAACATAAAAATAATGCCGTTTTGTAAAAAACAGCTAGTTAAGTTCCTAAAAATGTAAAACTTTTACTACATTCTAGCCAAAGTGTCTACAACAATAGAAGAATTTTCGTACGAGGAAATACAAAGAAAAGAACATGTTTTAATATATGTTTGAAACAAATCTAAGTTTCGTAGTGAAAGTAAGTAATCATTTCTGAAAAATTTTTAAAACAAAAGCAAGAATTTAAAATCTATCTTTTGTTTTAATGAAAACAAAGATTTTTACTTTGAAATCTTAATAAAATTTATGTGCACTTTCATTAAGATAGTTAAATTAAAAATACAATATTTGTAAGAAATTAGAAAGATTAATTTAGTTATTAATTCTCTACTTTTATTTCAAAACAAATCAAGCACATAATAAAACTGTATAAATGTCGGCGAGGAGCGATGTTTCTTTTAACTAAATATGAAAGTAATAATATCTCGATTACCGTCTTCCGGTTTTAAGGGCACCTGTCCATCGTAATTACTGGATAAACCATATATAGATATGGAGATAAACGATTCATAACATCTTATGAACGTACATTTAAATTAAATTAAATCTTAGGGTTTATTAACAATTTTTTTTAAGATATCAGTGGCTTCAAATAAATGGACGTCATGGTAAAGCGCATACGTGTAAGTCAATAAGAAATAAAGTTCTAAGAATGTAATCACATTGTAAAAAAAGTGATATGATCTAAATAGTAATAGATTAAATTACAAAATATGCAATTTCGAAGATTATAAGTTACTGAATCGAATTTTACACTTTTCTTGAGCTCACTAGAAAGAAATTTCGTTATATATATTTTTAATTCGACTCATTACTGCGATTGCATCTAGACATTTCTCAAAGGTGTATAAAACAAACACTATTGTTATTTTTATTGTTTATTATTTGGGGTTTATATTGGGTAATATTATGTGTTAGTATAATAATCGTTAAAATACAAGAAATGATTATATTACAGAGGTTAACAAAATGTCATAATATCTGGATTAGCCGGCTACCTAGTTTAGCATACTTTTTATCATATGTCATTTTACTTTACGACTCAGTGTCGTCATTTTGAAACTATACGAGGGTTTTAATGATATTCGTAAGTTTAACGCAAGTTTACATGAGCTACATGTATATAAATCATTATCCTGGTAATTGCTGCCTAATTTCCCTATAGTATACTATATAATAAAATTTATGTCTGAAACGAATACTCCCTTGGTATTCTCTCCAAGAATTAATGTAGCAAATTGGGATTGATAAAAAAGATGCTATTATAATTTATCTGGATATGAAACTATTACAGATATATTTAAAGGCAATGCGATGCAGTACCTATTTGACACTAAAAATAGTAGTTTTACTTACATTATAAACATTTAAAACTTTAGTGAGGCTATGCACTAAAATTATATTTTAATAACGACTGACTGACGACTAGTTTAAGATCTATCGCAGGTCCTTATAAAGGAAAACTGGAAAAAAGTAACATTCTCAGGGCGGGCTGAAACTAGGCTACTGCATTTTCATCATAGTTTAAATTTAATTAAAACACAGTATTACAAAAAAAATAGTGATTTTAGTTTAAAGGCACTAAAATATGCATAATTCGCAATTCTTAACAAAGTTCGTTGTTTTTTTGTAATGATGAAAATTTGGTAGTTAATTTCCTCTTAATATTTCATATGTTTATCTTCAAAAATTATATAAATGTATTTTCTTAAGTAGGTGAGCTAAAGTAGGTTAACCGTTACCTAACACTGCTTTATACTACTTCTATGCATCAAACATACGCCTCGAGATCGACTCTCTCGGTTTATCTAAATAAAAAAACTATTTTAATTAATTCTGTCAGTTCAATGTTTTAATTGATGAATGTTATATTTTTCTTAAGAATATATAGCTTTGTTAATGTTAATTTCACATTGTACGGATTTTCCCCTTTTCTTATGTTTTATTTTCGACGATTTGGTCTCTTTTATGTATCTACGACCATGGGTAGACTAATATGGGCTATAAAAGAACGTCATGTCATATCCAAAATGTAATGTATGTGTAATGAACGTGATAAAACTGTAAATATGTTTAGTAATCGCGCCAAACAAAAATAATTTATCACTTCTGATCTTGACAACTTTTTTCTTACATGGTCGTCTGGCGCTTTTTATTTTTCGTTATTAATTAATCAACTAAAACAAGAATACAAAGTTATGCGCTTGTGGAAACTGGACCGTTTCTAGTGCAAAATTTTTTATATTGTAAAAATGTAAGCTAGTTTGAGGTCATCTACTTCCATAACGTAAATTACTAATAAGTTAAAATATATACCATATTTTAACTAATTACTACATTGATTAACATCAAATGGAAAGAGGGCTAAGTATAACAAAATGGATTTATACAATACATAATAAAGTAGCGACTTAATGGACTGATTTTATTTTTGTTACACGTACATTTTTTCTGGTAAATGGTGACTGTAAAATGAATTAAAAAAAATAGACATTGGTTTTTGGCATTTCTTTGTAAGTAATATATCCCTTAAACATTAATTTGATGTAATACGTTAGTTTGCGTCAATATATAATTATAACATATTATTACGTGATATATATATATATATATATATATAATATTGCCACCGTGTAGTGAAGCATCAAACTTGGTCAATAAAATTATTTAACACTCTATTTTAAGCTATTGTTTTCATTATAATTTGATCCTAACTGTTGACTCCAAAACTATTGTGACAGTTGGTGGTATCTATTGGGATGGTGTGTCAATAGATGGCGCTGTTTTAATAACACGAACTTTTCGTTTATTTCGTTAAGTTACGTGAATGGATTATAATCAATTTTATTCCGTTAATTTTATAATATTTTTTTACTATTCATAGTAATTTCTTTAATTAATTCAGTATAATTCTTAAGCGCTTTAACTCTTTTTTTTTAATAATCACACAAGTAAGACGTTGAAATTATGTTTTTAGTGGTAGTGCTTTATATCCATACAAATAATAACATTTTTAATAGAAGTCTAACAATGAAAAAAGAATAATAATTTTTAAAATTAATTAATTTTTTATAGATTTGTGACGTAATCAACAGAAAGAATATTTTGATCAATTCTATTAAGACCTCAAATCCCAATCCAATCGATTTTTATACCTGCTTTTATTTTTTTTTACAAAAACATTTATTTAATAAAAAAATATAGTCCTTATGACTGATATTCTCCATCCTGTTCTCTTAAGCCCTTAAATTGTTTATTGCAATGCAAAATAAGAAAATCTAAGCAACCTTAACACTTGGTAGGGTCTACTTACATATTGTATAATTAACATTGTGTCAAAACATACTTTTTAGAACTTTTAATTATATAAAATTATGTTTTAATGTATTTACTTTCATAAGAGACCGACACTTTTTGTCATTAAATAAGCTTTGAAAACTCCTAACCGTATATTTTACATATTTTTATTAATATTATTACTATGGTACCGTCTTTATTGGTAATTATTTCAATAAATAAAGTTAAAGCAGTGCTGTAAATTTTATTTTTACAGGTTTTATGAGTTATTTTTATTTTTAAATATCCTCAATTAATTTTTGGTGCATTAATTTTCTATTTTTGTAAACGTCGTATAATTGGAAATCATTATTTTGATTTGTTTTACTCGTGTATCTATAAAAATTACTAAACCATACTAAGGTCAGCTGGTAGGTATTGCCCAAGGCATTAAGTTTGGCTTTGCGTTTTGAATTTAATTGTATTTGAGCAAGAAGTTTCAACAAATAAATAAATTATAACAAAAATCGTTTAAAGACGGACTTGAAATATGATATAATTGAATAAATTACTGTTATCATCACAAATTGCAATTACCAAAGATATGGCGTTTATTTAAAACGTAAAACAGCGGAATGCTAAAGGCTGATGAGGATAATGTAAACAAAAATAAATGATTCACACACATTCGTAGATTTATCTTAAATTAAAAATCTATCAGGCTTTCTAATTTCGAATTTTTGCGAGTGGTAGTTATTATGAAAAGTTATTTTTTGCATAACTGCTCCTAAATTTTAATGACTAAACTATTATAAGTACATTCATGAAAATGTTTCTAAAGACTATATTCATCTGCTAGGTGTTATAATGTGTTAAGTAAAAAACGCTAAAAACCTATTTGGGTAACTATCGGTATATATACATACATAGAAATAAATATGCTTATAAATATACTAATACAAAATATATTACAATAGATAAGTACATACTTAGTTTTTCTGTGTAAAAAAATAAAAGGGCCCTCACAGTTTTATAACACTGAAAGAAATAAAACAAAATCAGATGAGTATGAGGATTGGTTTGGAATAGCAAAAGATTCTATTTTGAGAATGATGTTTATTCTATTGCATCCCTACAGTTTCCTCGGGATGAAAGACAGGGTGGGAAATTCTGTATGCAAAACCAATTATAAGAGGAATTGATTTTTGAAATCGGTAATAAAAAGAGAAAAAATGGTAAGCTTGGTTTCAAATTTTCTATTTTCAAAATGAGAATATTGAGGAAAATGGATAATTCACTATATAATTATACATAATAATAATATAAATGTATTCACAATTTAATTATATTCGGAAAACATAAGGTATAATTTTAGTAACCAACATTAAATATAGATATACCAACAGTATGAACTGGTTTGTATATCTATGTAAACGTATTTTACCTACATAAACTATTTAGTCTGTTCATGGTTATAACTAATTATAGGTTTTGTTTATAGTTTTAGTTTCAATTGACGTAACCTTAATTTCTTAACATTACTAAAGAATTCACGAATCTAAATGTATTAAGTATAGTCCCAGGTAGATAATATAATTGTTTACATCTATTACGACGCTTTCAGACTCAATGTGATACAATTTTTTATATTTAGTTCAATATATTGAATGCTATCATCAGCGTGATAGGTCGAAATCGAATAACCATCAAACTAGTTTAGTAGCTTACCGTAAAATTAGAAACATCCTTTGCATGTACGAGCGCTTTACGACACAGAAATACTAAATTCAAGTGATACATTTTTCTCCTGGTTAGCCAATTTCAATATTTTTTAAAATAAACAAAACGTTTTTCAAATTTTTATTTGTTAATAGAACACACATTTTATTACTTAACAGATAATAAAAATTAAATTAAAAAGATTAAAGAGTAAGATTAATACAATAAGTATATAAGACTATTTTAGACATTTTAAAATAGTAGCAGAAACCAGAATTATCTGAGAAGAATTTCTTTTTTCATTCATAATTTTTTTTAAAACTCAATATACTATCAAAATTATGTCAGTTGTATTTTTGTATATAATCCGTTCTCTAAGTTGATCGTAAAAACTTGGGACGAACTTGCTTTTGATATGAAACTAAACTGTTTTACCATGTGATAGGTGGTAGTGAGTATAAGTGTGCTACGTAAATAGCGCCATTCATTTTAAGGGATACCTCTGACAAGCTGTATGGGGGTAATTCATTGCCTTCTTCCGGATAAGGCATTACTTTACCTTATCCTAAATGTAAATTGTGTGAGATATGTTACACATTTTCCTAACGTTACACTATATTTCAAATAAATGTTAGTATGGGTTATGTTTGTACATGATTTAAATCTATAAAGAGTAAATTTTAAGAAATTTGACTCGTAGTTCGTAGTGAAACTGTATGGCAACAGAAAAAAAATTACCAGTTGTTACCATGACTTCAGAACTATGGAATAATTCCCGAGTTGTTTTAAAATATACTGTATAGTATAATCCAATGAGGTATTTTTATTGTCCGATGCCTATCTTTAGCTGTTTTTCTATTCTTCAACAATTTCCATATTAACTTTCATCCCTATTTATCCTTCATAACCACGTTTATTACAATATTAAAAGCCTTTAATCATTTTTTGGAATTTTATCAAGTGTGCCAAACTTCATCAAAATCGGTTCAATAGCTGTAATGTAAAACGGATGAACAGACAGGGAGAGTTACTTTCAAATTCATTATATTCGTATGGATTGTATGTGCCTATCATTATACACAACTTTATGGCTTTGGCTTCAGCCGATGACGAATTTCCATATTGAATATCATCCCCGTTAGCACCTTAGTTAACCTTTCGTACGGTTTTAAAATACAAACTAGCTAGAAAACACCACTTATGAATAGTTTCGAGTATCTAGACACAAATTTCATCGTTTTATGGTCAAAGAGACAATTTTCATGTAAACTTCACCCTAGTTTTAACCCTTTTAACCACTTTTATTAGCTAAGTACGTACTAAATTTCATCAAAATCGATTCAATGTACTGTAAAGACGGACAGACAGACAAACAACAAGATAGATGAAAGTTAGACAGATAGACAGTCAGAGTTTCTTTCGCATTGATAATATAAGCAAGAATAGTTTAGTCAATTGAGATTCGGAACTACATGGAACATGTTGTCGATCACGTCTTGTTATTAGTCGAATTTCACTTATTAAATATCGTTTGAGTAACAGTTGATCAATAATAACTCTAACGTATGACACCTTTCGTTGCCATGGGTTTTGTTAATGAGAATAGATGTAACTTTGTTTACATCTAATCCGACTTTAAGTTGGTCAAACTGTTATCCTCTCATTAAGTAAGTACGTTTCATTATATATTCTTAATATCAGGGGCTTTTAATTAGATAAACAACATCTTTGCATAAATAGTAAATAATGCTAGAGGTAAAGCGAATTACGAAGTTGGTACAGCCAAAGGTTGCAAAAATGCAAATATAATTTATAAAGTAATTTAATTAAATCAATTACAATTACAATTACGAATTAAAACTAAGACGTGACGATTGCTCGACGATCGAATCAAAAGTGACGCTCCCCATGAGGCTCCGTCCGGTGTCCAACTCGCTTGCTGTGTAAGCATTCCGAACCGTGGGACGGCGATATCGAAACATATCGCTGAATAAGCGATATCGTGTGATCGGAATGTGCATCGGGGTGGTCATCGCGTAATCGATTTCCAGCAAATGTGAATGTGCAACACCTCCCCATAGGTTCAGACACTAATCGAGAATCTTATTTGAGAGGGTCACTGTAATGTTCTTACGATCAACCCTTATTTTATTTGGGCTGATGCATCTTGGTGCCGGGATAGCTTGTACTATTTCAGTTACATCGTTGCTGGCAGGTTGATCTTTGTTTCGCAGGAATCTTGCTCGGAGTCTTCGGTAGAAGAATACAGCTGTCAGGATTCCCACAATTAGAATTATTACATAAATCGGTACAGTCGTATGGTATTTAAATGGATCTGTCTTCTTATTCAAAGAGAGTGGAGATTCCAGACTAATTTTGTATTCAGTTTATGAAGTTTTCCAAATTTGGCACATTCATGGTAATAGGTTCTTCTTGCAGATATTCTTGTTTTCAGATTGCCGCATTTTCATAATTTTAATGGTTTTGTTTTTACGCGGTCGTTGGAATTCAATATGGTGGTTCTAGGGTCTTCAGATTACAATTTATTGGTATAGTAGCTAAGTAACTTCCTATAATATTTGGTACTGTTCCTGTCTACATGTTATCTTGAGTTTAGTCGGGTAGGAAAATTAAATGTATAGTGCTTATCGTCCAGTACTTAAAGGGCTTCTCTTGTCAAATTAACTCGAGTCGGCCTCCAGGTTGTCGTGAGTTCTTGGTGGTCTATGAGGTGTTGAATGCAGTCAGTCTGATCATGTGTAATATAGTTTTGCTTCCAGTCACATAGATACAGCGAATTTACTTAGGACATTCTGTCTCTATATACATAGAATCTGTACCAGGAATTGCTATAAAAGGTGAGGTGGGGATAAGGATCTCGTGATATTTGTTCGTGACATTGGCTAGTTTGTAGAGTTGGAAGGTAGTAGGGTTGACAATGGGGATCTTAATGACTATTAAAACTTTACCTTAAGAAATAGTAACCCTAATTTAATTATTTCATAAAACTTCTATAATCTATTTCAGAATCTCATCCTTTGATATAAGATCCTCAAGACTAACTATTGAATAAGGAGCTCGATGCGCGTATAAATGGTAGAGCGTTCTCTAAATTATTAAGCTCATCTGAAAGGTCTTCAACATTATCTTTAAAATAAGGAATTGTTGTGCTAAATGTGCGTACTTTACAAGATCTGTATCCTTTTTGCATCGCTTTCTTTAATTAATTTCAACGCACCGCCTTTTTCTTCTGATTTTGGCTATACTATCGATTATTTTGAGGGCACGTGTGATCCAATCTTTATTTAAGCTGACATGCTTATTAAAATCAGTTTCTAATTTATGTTCATTATCCTGTAAGGTCTGGAACAAGTTTTCGTATTTAATTGCATCTGTATAATCTGGTTACCGGAAATACTTTTATAATAGATCCTAGACCGTCGATGGGGCCTCTTTTATGCTGCTTGAAACAAAATAATTTAGACTATTTAATATTCTATCAGAGTTTGCCAGAATGATGTTCAATATGAGGAGATGTCTCATTAATTGGTTCAAATACTTGTCTCATCCATGCTTGTGATCGCGTGAATACTGCCGTAATAGGTGCGCGGATAAGTCGATGTCTATCGGTCACAAGGATCGAAATGTCAGTTATTGTCTAGTGGTCTACATCGTGTAAAAGCTATGGATGGAACTATTGTAAGCTAAGATGGAATAAGGCATTAAATTAATAACGGGTTCATTGGGTCTATTAAGTCTGTGTATTCTTAAATGTTCGAGAATCGTAGAGTGAAATCGTTCTACTATTCCATTGTCGTTCGGTGAATAGGGCCAAAAATCTTGTGGTGTTGAATTTTGTGAAGTCTGTAAATTCTAAAAATAGTTGGTTATGGAATTCCGTGCCTTGATCTGTGATTAAGGTGTGAGTAAAGAACGTTAATAGGGCTTGAACTATGCTTAAAGCGGTTACCATCCTTGAGATAATACGCTTGGGAATATTTAGAAAGCGTCTATGGTGGTAAGATATTTCTCGTTTTGTGCGTAAAGAGATCTGTATGAATGACTTCAAAAGACTTTGAGGAGGCGGAACGACTAAGAATCTCTGTTTTATAGAATTGCGATCGTATTTTAATTGGCCGCAAATGTTGCATTCATTGATAAATTTTGTTATGCTGTCGTTCATATTGGGCCAATAGTATTTGGAAGACAAAGCTAAGTAACATTCAGTAATACCGCGATGATTCGTTTTCCATCGTAATATTTTCGTATGAGATCCTGCTGGCATAAGTAATCTGTAATGTTTTCTAATTCGGTGGTAGTTAATCAAGATTCATAGAGGAACTTCTAAAACTACTTTGGAGAATAGGTATAATTTTGTACATAGCCGAACAGGGTTGAACTAATATCCCAGTTTTTTTTTAGGGTTTACGAATTCTTTAACTGCGTTGATGACGTCGTCATTTAAATTGGATTCGGATAGTTGTATCGTCTTGGTATGCGATTCAAATGGCTTTGGTTACAGTTGAGGCGCATTTTAATATCGCCTGCTAATACTAAGCAAATTTGTCGCGTAAATTTCTTTAACGGTTCTTCCGAAATAGGTATTTCCAGAATTGGGTCTTCGTTGTTCGTGTGGGCCGTTAAGGTTGAACTAGAGTCAGATATAGGTTTTTCTGATAAATTTACAACAACTGAGCTCACATTCTCATTATGAATTTCGATGCGGGATAAAGCATCTGCGTTAGTGTTTTTTTTCCCTTGCTTATATAGTGTGGTGAAATTATACTCCCTTAACTTAAGTCTCCAACGTGTTAACCTTGACCCTGGTTCTTTCAGGTTCATAACCCACTGTAGTGGTTTATGATCGGTAACAATTTTAAATTTTCTACCTACTGCAATATCGGGTCATTCACCAGTAAAGTTTACATTTCTCAAAGCAGTTTTAGAAGCTGTTGTGTAATGACACTAACTATGTATAGTTAGTGTCATTAAACGTTGTTTTCGATCCCTTTTTCAAACATTGAGTCAGTGGTTTGGTTATTTTTTGCAAAGTCAGGTATAGATTTCCTGTAGTAGCCTAATAGTCCCTAGGAAACGTTTTATTTCGGTTGCAGTGTTGGGTAACGGAAACTTTTGAATCGCAGTTATTTTGTCGGGATTTGGTTTATACCATCTCTACTAATAATATGGCCTAGTTAGGCAGTCTCAAGCTTCAAAAACTCAGACTTATCCATCAGAATTTTTGTAGTTTGACTCTGAGTCTTTTAAAAACCTTTTCCAAATTTACTATATGTTTCTGCAATAATACCTGAAGACGATGATGTAGTCTAGGTAAACTAGACACACGACATTTTGTGGATCTCTAAGCACATTGTAAATAACTCTTTGGAAGGTGGACGGGAGTTTTCAGCCCCATTGGCATATGCAGGAACTAAAATGCCCATGCTTTACGTTGAAGGCTGTTTTATGAATATCTTTTGGATCCATTTCTACTTGGTAGAAACCTCTAGCAGTCTAAAGTTGTAAAGTAGTGGCAATTCCCAAGTTTGTCTAACACATCATTTATATTCGGGATTGGGTACTTATCATCAATAGTTTTTTCATTAACCTTTCTAAAATCTACAACGATGCGCCACTTGGTTTTTCCAGACGCATCAGCTTTCTTAGGAACTACCCAGATGGGGGAGCTCCATGCTGATTGGGATGGACGAATTATTCCTTGATCTAACATTTTTGCGATTTGATCCTGAACTTCCTGTCTGTGGACGAAAGGATATCTGTAAGATTTAGTATAGACAGGTACTTCATCAGTGGTACGAATAGTATGTTTGATTTTATTGGTGAAAGTAAGAGGTTCGCCTTCAATATAGAAAACATCAGCGTACTGAGCGCAAAGGGATTCTAAGTTTGCTCGTTCTTCGCAATTAAGATGATTAGTGCGTAAACGAGAGAGAACTTCGGTTACGCGGTCAGTTTGTTGCACGGTACGCTACAATTAATATTAAAAATTCTGCGTTAACGCGCCGATCATATAAAAATACCACATCGTGTCTAGATAGGGATTAGTAATTTCTATAAAACCACGACTTTTTTTACTGTAGTAACACAATCACGCACAGAGCAATTGGATATAACTTGCTCGTTTACTTACATACATCCGTCGTTAAAGTTAATTGGGACTCGTATAATTTCAGATGAATTAGCCGGAATAATTTTTCTACAATTACAATTCCGGGAGTCTTACATGTCCAATGGATTGTAGATATTTTTTGTAATCAATGCTCTGTTCTTAAGGTCAATGGTAGATTTTAATTTTTCTTACATATCGTAACAATAAGCCGTCAAGAAATTATGAAATTTATTTATAAAAGTGTCATATTGCTCGTGTTCTTATAATTCGTTAAAATATGGTAGTGTTTCGAGTGGTGGCATGTTATTTGTGACTTCGAATGGATCATAGTTACAGGGAACGTTTGAATAAAACTTTTCTAATGCTTCGGGACTATAAATGATTAGTTGGCACCCATGTCGATCAGCAATTTTAAGGGCGATTTTTCTATCTGTACGCATGGCAGTTGCCTTTGAGTCTGTAAATTAAGTTCTATTTTGGTTTTTCGATTTTAACCGGTTCCGAAAATCCTGATTTTCAGTACCTGTTCCTCCAGAACGTCTTCTATTTGTCTGTATATTGTTAGAGACAGATGGCTGATGCTCGTACGGGTCATATACGTGTTCGGTATAATTTGATTCATAACAATCTACGAGTACCGTCACTATAAGTCGCTGTATGGATCGTCATACTCGCAGTATTGGTCGTAGAACTCGTTAAAATTCATCTCTCGTATTTTAAAGTAGTTCGATGGTGGTGGATTTCGTGCTTATTCCAGTTATGTCCTGTTAGTTGTCAGTAACATACTACATAGTATATTATACACAAAATTTCGTCCTTGTTTTGTTCCGAACAATTTTGACATAAATTTTAATGCCCTATTCTACCCTTCAGACCACTTTA